>JAIMZG010000896.1:0-64892 GCA_020466075.1 Colletotrichum coccodes
GTGTCATCCCCCAACGGTGAGCATGCTGGGTGGCTTCAGTGAGTGTGCTGTGCTTGTCCTCGGGTGGTCGGGAATTCCCTCCTGTTCCTTGTGAAGAGGACCCTTACCAAGCGACGCTTGCCTCGATGGTCGGTCGGTCTCAAGCTCTAAAGTCCGGGGTACACTAGGAAAGAAAGCACAGTGTGTCGTCAAATTTGATGATCTCGAGGATAAGGTGATGCGCACGGAGGATGGGCGATGAGGTACGTACACCACAGCTGTCCTTAAGCTCATTGCCAGCTGGCGGACGTCGAGCAACCAAAGAGCCCAGAAACAGACCCTGTCCTCTCGAATGACGAGCTTGTGAAGATTCCCACCAAAAAACTGTCGAGCGGAGTTCAGAAAATTCAGGGAGTACAATTGTTGAGACGGGCTTTGCCAGCATACCGGCTGTGCACCATCATAGACTCACGGCCAAGAAAGTACTTCCGATCCCGCACTTCGTACACCATTCAGCATCGCTACCCACGTCTGCCTGGCGTTTCTTGTCGTCAGCCCCTTGATAAGAAAACAATAGATGGCTGTTGTGGCTTGATGAGGCTTGATGAGGAGAATAAAGAGAGGCCTATCCCGCACCACTTCGCGACAAACACTAGACAAAGACACAAGTCATAATGACCAGTCCAAGTCGAAACATGTCTACTTCTGACCCGTCCATGAATGACACGGTTCAGTGGACAGAAAGCTGCCAGCTGCGGTGGAAGGGCATGCCCCTGTGCCAAGTTGCCAGATGTTGGCCACCGCAAGCTGGCCGATACCGCCGATCTGTTCCCTTCACAGGACCAAAACGGCACCATTTGAACAGCCCACCAAGCTCACGTCAGTCTCGACAGAGTCAGCTCCAGCCCAGACGGTACTGAATGGCAGTACCCGGTAACTCTATGCCGGATGCTCCTTACTATCACCGACATAGGCAGAATGCATAATTCGCACAGCCCAGCAGCCCAGATGGTCGAGCTGCCAGTCGCTAAGGGCCAGGATGACCCACCGATCTACAGAGGATGGCCGCCTGCTCTCGCAATCCATGTGGCAATAGTGACAAACGAACGAATGAGCAGGTGCGAAAGAGAGAAACAACGGAGGCCCAGAACTGCCAGAGTGGTCCGGGTTTAGCTCGAGTACGTACCCAGGTACAAACGACAAACTCGCCCGGGATCTTGGTGCTTGCCCAATCCCATTTCTGGCTTTCTTCCAGCAGCGAAGCCTAACCCCGTGAGCGAAGAGGCAACGAAAACCCCGTGATCTTGCACGTGTGGTTTCCGCTGGTCCCTGGACCGCCCCCGGCCATGGGTGGTTTCGGAAAGCCAGGGACAAGTCGTGGTTGCATTCCATTTGATGCGATCGGTTGCCCTCCATTCCCAAATTCTTGAGTCGTTTCGCATTACAGTACATTCTCCTCTTCTTCATCATTTGTCTTTAGTTGTTGTATACTGCCCACTCCAAGCTAATCGCCCATGTTCACTGCTCTTCGGTAGTTCGCTTATTGTTCACTACAACCTACCCACCCATCCTTCTGTTTGCTGTCCAACTGCTGCAGAATGAGCGCCTCCGCCAGTGTTGCTCGTCGGGCGGCGATTACGAACCCGTTCCTAGGCAATGGTGAGCCCCTCTCCCACGTCCACTTACTGCCCGCTCATCCTCTCTTGACCTTCCGTATTGTTCTGTGCTGGAAAACTTTGGTTCCCTTTTCTGATATCGTCCAGCGCGTGCGCTGTCTAGCCTCGGTGTTTCGTCAGCCGTGCTCGGCCGAAACGCAAGACATCTTCCTCGACGTGTAAACGCCCTTGCGCTTCTTGTGCCCGTTCGCCACCTGGGTACCGATCATCACAACCACGGCCAGTCGTCCGGCCCTCCGCCGGGCTTCAATGTTGAAAAGGCTAAGAAGCCTCTGCTCAAGGAGAGCACCTCGGCTGCCAAGAGCGATTCAAATGCGACGAAGGACTCAAAGGATGCGGCGCAGAACGAAAAGTCATCCAAGGATGTGTCGGCAGCGGACAAGGCCGATTCCAATGCTTCACTGTCGGAACTTGCTGCTGCGAAGGGAACCTCCGTCGAGGCTGAGAAGAACGCAAAAGAGAAGTTGACTCTCTGGCAGAAGGTCAAGAAGGAGGTTCACCATTACTGGGACGGAACGAAGCTGCTTGCTACCGAAGTCAAGATCAGCACTCGGCTTGCACTGAAGATGGCCGCTGGATACGAACTCAGCCGGAGAGAAAACCGACAACTGCAACGCACCGTTCAGGATCTTGGTCGCTTGGTGCCGTTTTCCGTTTTTGTCATCGTCCCCTTCGCCGAGCTGCTGCTCCCCGTAGCCCTGCGACTATTCCCCAACATGCTGCCTAGCACGTATGAGGGCCAAAAGTCCAAGGACGCCAAGGCGACAATTCTCAGAACGACGCGCAAGGAAGTCAGTCAGTTTCTGCGGTCCAGCCTTAAAGAGACTGGTCTACCGTTGACTCCTGCAACCACCCAGAGTGAGGCATTTACCACATTTTTCCGGAAACTCAGATCGTCCGGCGAATCCCCGACACACGAGGATGTCATCAAGGTCTGCAAGATTTTCAAGGATGACTTGACTCTTGACAACCTTTCGAGACCTCAGCTGGTCTCGATGTGCAGGTACATGAACCTGAACACTTTCGGCACCGACAACATGCTGCGTTACCAGGTCCGCCATCGCATGCGCCAGATCAAGAGAGACGACAGGCAGATCAGCTACGAGGGTGTTGACAGCCTCACTGTTGCGGAGCTCCAGATGGCCTGTGCCAGCCGTGGCATCCGTACTCACAGCGTGTCTCCCGCGAGAATGCGCGAGTACCTACAGCAGTGGCTTGATCTTAGACTGAAAGACGGCGTCCCGTCTACCCTTCTGGTTCTGAGCAATGCCTACATGTACGGCCAGGTGCCCGCGCACAGCCAGGTTGAGGCTCTCGTTGGCGTTCTCTCCTCCATTCCTGACGAGCTCTTCCACGAGATTTCCCTTGAGGTGCACAGCGCCGAGGGTGCTGCTACCAACAAGCAGCGTCTTGAGGTTCTCAAGGAGCAGCAGGAGCTTATCGATGAGGAGAACAGCCAGAACGAGGAGAACGCCAGTACTGGATTTGCCACTCCTCGGGATATCGACAACATTGACGAGAAAGAGGAGGGCAACGCTGCCGAGGCGCAGGCTGTTAGCTCAAGCCAGGCTCAAGAGGCCAAGGAGGCTGAGCAGGAGATGCTGGCCGCGAGGGACGGACAGTCCAAGACTGAGAAGGTGGAGAAGAGCGACAAATAGATCGCTCAACGCTGTAGACAGGCACTTACTTTTCTTTGTTAGACGTGTATGGCATACGGCTGGATAGCGTGTACTAAAAGAAGAGGGTTCATGACACCCGAAGGGAACATCACAGGTCACTAGAAAGATTCATCTCAGGAAGCAAATAGATTCCACTACTGTATGATGGCGGTCATCGTGTACAACGCCAGCAAATAGGAGACCGAAAACTTTTTCACAGGACACATGTCCAAGAGTCTATCATTACGCATAATTCTCAAACGGATAAAGCCTGGCCAGAGCTTCACTGCGCTTGCATCGATCCGAGGCAACCCCTGGCCTGTTTCTGTCGTCTGTTTCTAGGTTGCATCTGCACTGGCTGGCTTCGTCATAGCCCTCCGGAACTGGAGGTCTGACGACGTTGTCCTACTGCTAGCGAGTTACCTCATTGCTTACCGCTTCCAGGCGCCGATGTGGGTACCTACCATCCCCCCGCTATCGCGCTGCCCAACCACATCAGGTCAGCTACACTAAGCTCGCAGCGTCACCTCTTACTGTTCAGCGACAGGCAGCTCCAACCCCATTCCCCACCACTGCCGCCGACGCTTCCAGTCCATTGTCCGGCAAACAAGACGTTCCTTCCGCCATCTCCATCCTTTGCGACGATCCGACTTAAGCCTCGAGGATTCGATTGCTTGACAGCAATTACTGTTGCCCTTTTAGCTGTCGCCTTGTTCAGGGTCGCCTTGCGATCTTCCTAACCAGCTTCCCCAATACAACCAGCGACACCTCCGATCACAACGACGACGTAACCCCACGTCCACCCAGCTGGACGCCATGGCGGTTATCGACCAACACCAAGATGACTTCTCCAATGTGTCCTGGAACAACGATGAGCACACCGCTGCAGAGAGCTCGAGCTCAGTGACTGCCACCGAATACGACGACACCGAGAGGAACGGACACAATGCCTACGAAAGCGATGCACCCGGCAACGACGACCGAGAAGTGCTGGACTGTGTCGTATCCGAACCTCTCAAGGAAAACGAAGGCTCCAAAGATACATTTGTCTCGTACATGATCACCACCAATGTAAGGAAAATCGAACTACATTGTGGATCTCGGCCACAAAGCTGCCCTGCTTAGAATCATGCGTGCTGACACCACTCCCTCAGACTACATTCCCCTCCTTCCAGAGATCGCAAACGACAGTCCGCCGGCGGTTTACAGACTTCGTCTTCTTGTATAAGGCACTGAGCAGAGACTACCCAACCGCCGCAGTTCCTCCTCTTCCTGATAAGCAGCGAATGGAATATGTCAGTGGTAACCGCTTCGGCCCGGACTTCACCAATCGTCGAGCGCATTCGCTGCAGCGCTTTCTCACTCGCCTGTCTCTTCACCCGGTCCTTCGCCGAGCCGACATTCTCCACATCTTCCTCGAAAGCCCGGATTGGAACGCCACGATGCGTAGTCGCAGCGTCAGAGGGTCTACGAGCAGCGATGCCGGAAGCAGTGGTGTGTTCGACAACCTTACCGACAGCTTTCTCAACGCCTTTACCAAGGCCCACAAGCACGACAAGCGGTTTCTTGAGGTTCGAGAACGAAGCGACAAGCTCGACGAAGACTTGGCCCACATCGAGAAGGTGGTGGCGCGTGTGGCCCGGCGGGAGAACGACCTCGAACTGGACTTTAAGGACCTAGCAGAGCAGTTTCAGAAGCTTATCACGCTTGAGCCTGGCGTCGAGGACGAAGTCAGGCACTTCGCCAACTCGATCGAAGACACTGCCATGGGTCTGCGAAAGCTTAAGGATGTCACCGATGGGGACTACCTCGCAGTCTCCGGGACATGCAAGCCTACAGCACGGCATTGAAGAGCCTCTTGAAGGCACGCGAGCAGAAGCAGGTGGACTACGAGCAGCTCACGGAGTACCTCAACAAGAATACTGTCGACAGGGACCTGCTCCAGTCCGGCCAAGGCTCGGGTGGTCTGTCGGGTGCTAGCGGCAGGCTGATGCGCAAACTCGAGGACGTGCGCGGAGTCGATCACGAGCAGGCTCGCCGCGATCGCCAAAGAAAACTCGAAATGAACATCGACAAGCTCACCACGGAAGCGGAGCGAGCCAAGAAAACGAGCGAAATGTTTGACGACGAGGTCGTCAAGGAGGTTGCCGACTTTGAACGGATCAAGCGGGTTGAGTTTAAGAAGCAGCTCGGCGGTCTTGCCGACTCCCATATTGAGTTTTACGACGAGGTCATTGAGATCTGGGAGGGATACGTCAAGGCGATGGAGAAGAAAGGCGTGTCGGGCGTCCACAGCACTGGTGTTGAGCCTCCCGGCCAGCGTCTGGCGGACTAGAGGGCGATGCTTCGAGTTGAATGGAACTGAGCGAAAGCCACGGCTGGTGTGTTTTTATTCGACAACGGGACGTTGGAGATGAAGTCGACCCGATTAATGGCGGTTGAATGTTGGTATAAGATGGCTCCGAAACATCGCCTCGATGAGTCTCGGCAGACAGGGAGCGGGCCATTCAACAGGAGTATCAGGTACCAGTCAGGTAGAACTGGAGATAATCATGAAGGTGGGCTTGCGGATCGTGGTTAACGAATCAATGCGTTTTGTCACAAATCATTGGCTGGCTTCAGTAGGATGCCATATACCATAAGCTCCGTGTAGAAGTTGGCAGGTTGAGCTCTATTGACCGAATGATGTGATCGATAAGGACTTGTCTCATTCATATGCAATCGAGGGAGAGGTTTGCGTTAATAATCGCCGTTGACCGAGCCCTCTAATTGCACACGGCAGATGCATAGCTGCCATCCAGGGCCTCACTTTTTCGTGCAAGAGCAAGGTTAGTCGGTGGGCGGTTCCAAAGAGCGTTTGCCATCAGAGGGCTCCGTTGTTCGCCTCTCAAGGCTTGACATGCGTCTGGAGGAGTGCTATCAGAGGGTGTGGGGGAAAGCACGACACTGGCCTGACTAGAAACAAGGTTTCAAGACAGACGAAAAGTCGCTGTTGCTTATTATATCACCGGGCGAGGAGGGTATATAACAACAGCAGATCAGCTGGTGGTGGGTGTATTGGGGAGGGCGAAAGCGAATTCCGAAACGATTGACTGTGTCAAGCGCCAAGGCCGGGGAAGAAAATGCTGGCGGTGCCCGGTTATCGACGCATCGTTTGGGCTCCCCTCTCCCTCTTCTTTGTGTCGCGTTTCGTCAGGGAGTCTTGTATTGGAAAGAGTACGTATTGTCCGAGGGCAGGGACGAACAGAGGTATGTTGGCTAAACTCTAGCGGGAGTCGTGGAAAGGAGACCAGCATATTAGTGATATTGCAATTTACATATGGAAAGGAGATTTGCGCGTGCAAGCTCGTACCCGTTCCCTCAGGACGACCCTTCAGCCAGGTACATTTTATCCGTGGAAGGACCGCCTCGTGACGCCAAGTTGCAGCAGTCTGGGGCTGGGTGGGAGGGAATCCTCCTCCCGTGGCGGTTCAACATGCGTGTTGCACTACGGAGGGCCAATAGGATGGCCACCTCGCGGTTGCGCCAGTGTTGAAACGGCAGCGTGGGCGCCGGTGCGGCGGTGGGGGGTTCATCAGCGCTGCGGCACCTCAATCATCCTGTCTCCCCCTTTTGTACAGGTACCGAGTCGAATCCTGAGCCAGGCTGTTCGGTCGAGCAGCAGGACCCCGACTACGTAAGCTAGCCGGGAAGTAATATGACGGGAGGTTCTTTGTCTGACCGGAGGAAGCAGGTAGCATCGGATGCCTGTCCGCATTTCTACGTTCCTGCCGCTTTCGAGAAGGCCACGAAACAGCATCTGGTCAGCGTCCGTCTTGCCGTCCCAGATTCTGCGTTTTCGTCATTACCATCAACGGCTTTCACTCGAGACGCACTTTGCCATTTGCACTGTTTACGAGTTTGTGCTGCTTAACAGCCCCTGATTCACCCCGTCGCCTTTTTCCATTTACCCAGCTTTTCTGCCTGCGCTCTGCATTTCTCGGTCCCGCGTGGCCCTGGCGTCCATCGATATCGAGTGCCCGCGGACAATGAAACGGTCCTTCCCCGCTGTTTCTTGCGCGTGAACTCTGGCCTTTCAAGTAATAATCGACCACCGACAACCAAAAAGCCACCATCGAATCTGCATCGCCAAGAAGGACGGACGGGATTGCCAGGTGCATCGCGCGCTTCCAGTCCGCCGTGACATTACTGTTGTAGGCAGCAATTTAACTGTGGGGCATGTCGCTGGCCCATGCTCACTTGCGACTCGACCACGTCTCGTCTTGCCACTCCACGTCCTCCCCCAATCCTAGACGGATCCAGTCCCCTTCCCTTTGTTCCCCTAATCGAGAGCGAGGGAGAAGGTACGTGTTGTGTTAATTACCCCCTTCATCATTGTCTTCTTCCCTCTACATTGTTCTGATTTTGACACGGGTGCTGAAGCAAACCTTCGATACCGCCCTCCTCAGTCCCTCCTTTTCGCGTACTGTCCCGCCTTGCCCTTCGAGGGGTCTACGGTAGCCTGTCATGAAGCTTTCCGCGGTTCTCCTCGGCCTTGCCGCCCTCGCCAGCGGCTCGTCCTCGCCCCGAAACTACGAAAAGAGGGATTATTATGTTCTCGAGCTGGATCCGCGTACATCTCCCAGCCAGGTCGCCGACCGCTTGGGTCTGACGCACGAGGGTACCCTCGGCAGTCTGGATGGTCACCACCTCTTCTCTGCCAGAAAGGTTGCGCATGATATAGTCAAGCCTGCTCTGCAGGAGCGCAAGTTGAGAAAACGCTCGACGGGTGGTTCAGATGTTCTCGACGGTGTGCGTCTTGCGCAGAAGCAGCTGCTCCGGAAGCCGATGGAAAAGAGGGTTCCGCCGCGCTCCCATGGCCCTTCCAACTTCGTCCGTCAGGAGCAGCCTGATCCCAAGATGGTCGCCCAGATGAACGACCTTATGCAGACTCTCGGAATCGCAGACCCCATCTTCAACGAGCAATGGCATTTGCTCAATACTGTCCAGCCAGGGCACGACATCAACGTCGCAGGTGTTTGGAAACAGGGCATAACGGGCAAAAACGCAACCGTTGCCATTGTCGACGACGGTCTCGACATGTACAGCGACGACCTGAAGCCCAACTACTACGCCGCCGGCTCCTACGACTTCAACGACCACCGGGAAGAGCCCAAGCCTACGCTTAGCGACGACAAGCATGGCACCCGTTGCGCTGGTGAAGTGTCCGCAGCGAAGAATAACGTCTGTGGCGTAGGTGTCGCCTACGAATCCAAAATCGCGGGTATCCGTATCCTTAGCAAGTTGATCTCTGATGCCGACGAGGCTGTTGCTATGACGTACGATTACCAGCACAACGACATCTATTCTTGCTCATGGGGCCCGCCCGATGATGGTCGGTCAATGGACGCGCCAGGTATCCTGATCAAGCGTGCCATGCTCAAGGGTATTCAGCAGGGCCGCGGCGGAAAGGGGTCCATCTACGTTTTCGCCAGCGGTAACGGAGCCGCCAATGACGACAACTGCAACTTTGACGGCTACACTAACTCCATCTACAGTATCACCGTCGGTGCCATTGACAGGAAGGGTCAGCACCCTTACTACTCAGAGAAGTGCTCTGCTCAGTTGGTTGTCACCTACAGCAGCGGTAGTGGAGACGCTATTGTAAGGAGCCGCCTTGTGAGATGACGAGATGAGAGCTAACATCTTTGCAGCACACCACCGACGTTGGCCAGAACGCCTGCTACAACGGTCACGGGGGAACTTCGGCTGCCGCCCCGTTGGGCGCTGGTGTTTACGCCTTGGTCCTCGAGCTCGCCCTGACCTGACTTGGAGAGACATGCAATGGCTCGCTATGGACACCGCCGTGCCCATCGACGAGGCCAACGGGGAGTGGATGCCGACTAAGGCCGGGAAGAAATTCAGCCACACCTATGGGTACGGCAAAATTGACGCGTTCAAGATGGTTGAGGCAGCCAAGTCGTGGAAGAACGTCAAGCCGCAGGCGTGGTACTATTCCCCTTGGATTCACGTCAACAAGGACATTCCACAGGGCAAAGACGGCGTTGCGGTCAGCGTTGACGTGACTGCCGACGCGCTGAAGCAGGCCAACTTGGAGAGGGTTGAGCATGTAACGGTCACTATGAACGTGAACCACACGCGAAGAGGCGATTTGAGCGTCGACTTGGTTAGCCCTGACGGATTTACCAGCCATCTGTCCGTCACCCGCAAGATGGACTCAGCCAAGGCTGGTTACGTGGATTGGACCTTCATGAGTGTTGCCCACTGGTGAGTTGCTCTAAGCTGTTGCGTGGATTTGAAACGAATACTGACTTTGATCAGGGGTGAATCCGGTATTGGCAAGTGGACAGTCATTGTTAAGGATCTAACGAGAACGAGCACAAGGGTACCTTTGTCGATTGGCACCTCAAGCTCTGGGGCGAGTCGATCGACGCGAGCAAGGCGACCCTCCTCCCTATGCCGACCGAGGAAGACGACAACGATCACGCGCTCGTTGCTACCACCACGCTGCCGGCTGCCGTTACGTCGATGACGCATGCTCCCGAAAACACCGTGCCGGTTACCTTGCCCTCCGACCACCCCGAGCGTCCCACAAAGGTCAAGCCCAGTGGAGGCGAAGGAGCAACGCCCACAGAGACGGGCAAGCCGACAGACACCGAAGAAACGCAGGCCGCCACTACCACCAGCAGCCCCTCGAACTGGGTGTCTTGGCTGCCATCGTTTGGCAAGGCCGGAGTGTGGGTCTACGGCGCCATCGGTCTTATTGCTGTCTTTTGCTCTGCTCTTGGAATCTGGTTCTTCATCAGGAAGCGCCGTAACAGCACGCCCCGGGACAATTACGACTTTGAGCTGCTCAACGAGGACGAAGCTGAGGGCTTGAACGGCGAGAAGCGTACGCGGGGCCGTGAGCTCTACGACGCGTTTGCTGGAGACGATGAGGATGACGAGGACGACACGGGCGCATACCACGACACCCGGGAGCACTCAAGAGAGAGAAGCGGCAACAGAGAGACGGACAGGTTAACCGAAAATAAAGCGTATTGTAGGCAGGCGGGCATGGGCGTATTTTGCATAGAAACACCTTGATTTCATCTTGTTAAGGGGCATTGGACATTGTTATTAGTTTATTCCATCGAAACTAGACGGCGGGCGGGTCGGAGTTTCAGGACCAACCAACCATTGAACTGCAAACGTCCGACAGCATGCACGGCGTGATTTCGCTCTGGTGGTTGAGGACTGCAGGTGTTGTTTGGTCAATGCAAGTCAATGCTCGGCGGCGGTGAAGGGAGTCCTGGTCTGGAATATGGACTGAGTAGTTGGAGGCGGGCACTCCCGCGCCGGGCGACGCAGCTACTGCACGGCACGGCTCCTGGGTGGTGGAAAAGTCAAGGTTTCAAGGGTCTTAGTTCTGTTGCTTTGTTGACTTTGGGCTCTCGACTCTCAAAGTTGTCTTTCTAATCGCTTCTCCCGCTCGCTGCTTCCTTTGTTTTACCAGTCCCAGACAATGCTCTATTTGAATCAAAATGGTGCCGAGTCAATTGAATATTCCTTATTCTTGGTCCAAGCTGGCCGAGGTCACACACGCGTACCCATCCTCCCGTCGTTTGCACCAGCCACCTCAATATTTGGAACGGTAGATTGTGGTACTGCATGGAAACCGATTTGACTTTTACAAGTTTTCCCAGACCAGGATGCTGTAATTATCTGCCTATTCGGACCTCGCCTCGAGTTCACATTGCCGTGCTCGATTCGAGAGCTGGCAACGAGATGGGAACCCAGTCACCTCTCCCTATGTTGCCCGAAAGCACCTCGCAGTCAATTGTAACTATCCGGTCTCATGTCTCATATCAAGGTATCTTGAGTGAGAGGTCCCTGGCACACTCTGACTGGAACAACTTCCGTTGGTCGATTGACGCAAAGTAGCTTGCAGAATGGGCGGGCAGACGGGGCAGTAAAGGATTGCCGCATGAGGTACGCAAGCAAGCTGGAGCCCCCTCCGTGGCGGAAGATGGCACGATGGGGCGGGCGCGCAGATAAGCTGCAGCATTCGGAGTCGTGGTCACTGGTCAATGGCAAGCAGAGCCGTCGAGTGGGCTACCTTCCGACCGCCTCTTTTATTTTATTTCTATTTTTTCCCACTCGCTGCTCCTCCTCCCCTCCCCTCCCCTCCCCTCCCCTCTTGGCTTACTTATGGGCCTCGACACCGCACACAACACACCGCAACCGCCCCGTCGCGGCTGTTCGTACCCAGTCAGACGGTAGCTTGAGGTAGCTTGATGTGTCTTGCCTTGCCTTGTCAGCCCAATCGATGACATGCCTGGTCTAGCGGCAGCAGGAAGCAAGACTGGATGGAGTTCACCGGACAAACTCAAGATCCCAGTCGGCAAGCCGGGGGGGGGGTTCTGCTCTTTCCCTCCGCCCAAGCCGCACCCAATCCTGGTCCAACACCCATTTTGCTAAGCCCAAATGGGAGAACGAATGACGCCGTAGCACAACCCGTCAACCTCGCCATTTTCCCAGCTCGAAGCTCTTGGGGTTTCCTCCAGCTTTCCCGCCTGGAGTGCTTGAGTCGCAAGAAAAGTCAAGCCTTCTTGGTTTTCTCTTCCTTGCCCTTCTCGTATCATATCTTGTCTGCATCGTTTCCCAATCCCCCATCTTCCTGTGCCATCGCAGAATATCTCAGCAACTTCACCTCGGTGACTTACTGCTTGCCTCCTTGCCCTTGCATACGACCGACCTCCGTTGCGCGCGCGCGTGTCTGCATCGCATTGGCTGCTATGGCAAGCTGCATGTCTCTGACGCCCGGCCATATTCGCTCTACCACTACTTAGATCCTGCTCTAGTTCACCAAAGTAGCTTGTAGGTATTTCTTTGCGACAGGTGTTGCTCTCTCACGGACGGCGGTACCACGACTCACCGGTCTTTGCGCCCAAGTCTGTTCCCGTCTGCAGCCCCCGATCAGTAGCGCTGTCTCCAAATCCCAGCAACGACGGGAGAATAGTAGCCTCGTCGCTATGCCTACTGCACCGTACTGGGGCGATCTTTCAGGCCCCAAGGCGGCCAGGCGCCAGCGTCGCCAATCAGAGGACTTCAGTCTTCCGAATCGCATGTCCCCAGACCTGGGAGGACCCTCGATTGCCGCTGCCACTACAGACAAACCTCTTCCTCCTCATCCCCCAAAGTCAAACCGCACCTCGATGCAGACGGCCAACACCGAGGCCGTCACCGAGTCAACTCTCAGCCCCTACGCCTCGCCGACTGCTTCCAGCTTCGCTGACCAAGGCTTGGCCCCGCGCCCGCCGACCTTTCCCTACGGCGAGTCTCAGTATCCAGACGAACAAGCCGAGAGGCGCCAGCGAAGAAGGAGAGAGCGCAACAACAACGAGGCCGAAGAGGACGTTGACCAAGAGTATCTATCCGGTCCCACGCCTCCGGCTGCCCCCGATGTGCCCAAGGCCCCGCCGGTGAGCTTCAGACATCCGTACGGCAACGGTGGCCTGCCATACACACACACGTCGCCAGGTCCGCCTCGCCTTCCGCGACAGCCTAGTCCGCTGGTCAGCCCGGACGACGAGATGACTCCTGAAGAGTATTACAAGAACCCTGCACCCGAAAGTCAGCAGCAGCAGGATTACCCGCCTCTCGACCGCTCGCAGCAGACGCTCGATGCCGCCGCCGAGGCGCGACCACATCGCGAGCCCCGCGAGTCCCAGACTTCGTCGAGGAGGAGATCAACTGGTGGAGCAGGCAGAGATGCGCACAGAAGAAAGGCTTCGGTAGGAGGATCCAGCAAAAAGTTCGCCAACGACCGCTCTCCACTCCAGAGGCTTGAGCTGACGCTCGACAGCATCACCAAGGAGGAGAAGCGGGCTCGTGTCGAGGCCGCAGAGCGTCGAGCCAAAGAAAAGGCCGCTGCCAAGGCCGCCCAGAACCCGGATCTCTTGCAACCGCCCGAGCCTACGCAGCGTGCGCCGCCGCAGCGGCAACAGCCTCTGCCTAAGCAGGAGCCTCAACGACCCCTCCCAGAGCCGCCTCGACAACTTCAACAACCTCCACCACAAGTGCAGCAGGTGCAGCAAGTGCCGGTGCAGCAAGTACAGGTGCACCAGGCTCCGGTACAGCAGGTGCGGTTCCGAGACAACAGGCTAGACGATGGCTGGCGAGGGCACCAAGCCAATGTTGCTGCTCCTCGTGGAGCGCCGGTGCAATACTACCCCGAAGACGACGGGGCATACGCGCCGCGTCGGTCACTCGATGACAGGCGACAACAACCGCAGTATGTGCCTGAAGACCACAGGCGCCATGCTTCTGGGCCGTACCCGCCAAAAGGACCTGCAATGACCGCAGCGGAAGTGAGACATCCATCCGCTCCCTCTGGCGTCCCTCAGAGAAGCGTCAGTCTCCGTGAAGCGCCCCGCGAACCGCCCGTGTCAAGCTCAGGCATTCCTAAGCGCAATCTTAGCTTCCGCGAGCGCGCTGCGAAGAATGACATGAGGTTGCCGCAAACCACTGAGCCACCTAAGAGCGCGGAGACAAGCCCGCAGCCCACGCCGCCGGTCTCTGGGTCTCGGCGGCCCAGTTTCTCTCTCACTAGAAGCGGGAGCAACAAGCTGAAGAAGCAGCCGAAGGGCGATCCGTGGTTCAACATCCGGAAGGACGCGGAGCGGAAGTACGAAAATATTGAGTTCCGCAACGCCGCTTTGGACCAATCTGCGGCGGAAAAGGGCGGTCCTCCCATTCAGAGATCTGTGTCACATGCAGCGCGCGAACAGGCATTGCCCCCGGACGCAACGCAGGAGGAGGTCGGACGGGCCGGGCTTCCCAGTAAGGCTGCAAGGTTAATTGGCATTGACTTCGGAGGAGTTCAACGCCGGTCAACGGCACCGGCGGCCCAGCACCACGACTATGAGTCTGACGATGATGATCCTCGATACGATCATGTTCGCCATGAACCCGTAGCCTCGGGTGGACGCGGTGATAATTATCACCAGGCGAATCATGCGCAAGCCGGAGCGCGCGGCAGACCATCCGACAGAGAATATTACTCCGAGGACGATGGGTTCAGTGACGACTCTCGGGATCTGTATCCTGCGAAGAAAACATTCCGCCCCGGCGAAGGCATTTATAAACCTCCTGTGTATCTGGATGAGTGGAAGAAGGCGACAGTTGGCAGCTTGTCTGGGGCTATGCTGGACCTCAGCGACGAGCGGCTCCCTTCGATTGATAAAGACCTTCCATGGTGGGAAGGTGGTAAACGCAGAGGAAGCACCTCAAGGCCCCGTAGGGCGGAGGCCTTTGACGGCGAGTATGACGAGACACATGGTGAGTCCAAAATGTCAGCCAGGCCATGCAGCAAGACTAACGCAACTCTCAGCTCCCACACGGTTCAAGCCACCACTGTTTCTCAAGTGTGGTCCGCTGTTGAGATACTGCGGACTCAAGCATGAGAAGGTACCCGCCCGTAACAAAAACACCGCTGTCAACGAGAGAACGATCTGGCGCGGCTCGGTGATGATCGTGACGCAAGACAGCGACTCTTCGTACGAGATCGCACCAACATTGAGGCTGTTTGTGCAACCCATCGAACTCCTGCCCCCACCGCCTCAGGAGATCGCGGCCGAGCAGGGGCTGCCACCGGAATACGTGGACCCGATCGCTGGAGTTCCGAAGCTGGGCAGACGAGGAGAGACACTTTACGTTCGACCAGTGGAGCATCTCGAAGAGGCCAAAGACTTGTCCAGAGATGAGACAGACAACGGCCTTTTCGAGAAGACGAGAAGCCCGTCTGATTATACCCCGACAGACGGGTCCCCGGACTTGCCTGGGTCTTTTGCTAGCCGCCGAAGACGCATCGACATTGACGGAGAGAAGGTCTCCAAGTACAAGGACGTGCGTGGTTTCCGATTGCATGCAGAACGCGGGTGCACTTTTTGGCGCTTCAACATTGAGATCGAACTTCGCGAGGAGCAACAGCGGATCGCATACCGAATCAACAGAGGCCCTGCAATGGGTTTTTGGGTTCCCGCTCTCGGTGAATCCATGAACATCATGTTCCACAGCTGCAACGGGTTCAGTGCCAGTGTTAACCCCGACGACTTCAGTGGACCCGATCCCATGTGGCGCGACGTTCTCAACACCCACCAGTCACAGCCTTTCCATGTCATGATAGGGGGCGGTGATCAGATCTACAACGATTGCTTGATGGACCAGAGCAAGCAGTTCCGCGAGTGGCTGATGATCAAGAACCCTCTGCACAAGCACAACTCGCCCTTCACTCCAACGATGCAGAACGAGCTGGAGAAGGCCTACCTTGAGCGGTACTGCATGTGGTTCTCGCAGGGTCTGTTCGGCCTGGCTAACTCCCAGATCCCCATGGTCAACATGTGGGATGATCACGACATCTCCGACGGCTTCGGCTCGTATGCCCACCACGACATGAACTCGCCAGTGTTCTCTGGCCTCGGGAATGTTGCTCACAAGTATTACATGCTGTTCCAGCAGCAGAGTGTTCCCACGGAGACGGAGGCTTCTGAGCCTAGCTGGGTGCTTGGCAGCAAGCCTGGACCGTACATCAACGAGCTGAGCCGCAGCCTTTTCGTTGAGCTGGGCTCCAAGGTCTCCCTGTTGGCTGTTGATGGCAGAACAGAGAGGACCGAGCTCGACGTGGTCAGCGAACCTTCATGGCAGAGGATCATGGATCGTTGTTACGACGAGCTGAGGAATGGACGAACCGAGCATTTGCTGGTTTTGCTTGGTGTCCCGATCGCCTACCCCAGATTGGTCTGGTTGGAGAATATGTGAGTTTACTCGTGAATGACGAAGCAAGTACAAGCTAACCAGCCTAGTCTCACTTCAAGGGCCATGGATCCCGTCAAGGCTCTTGGCAAGCTGGGCATGCTCGGCAACACCTTGAACCATATCGATGGTGGCGTCGAAGTGCTCGATGACCTGAACGACCACTGGACTGCCAAGAACCACAAGAAGGAGCGGACCGTCGTCCTGCAGGATATGCAGGATCTGTCGGCAGACAAATCCGTGAGAGTCACGTTCCTCAGCGGTGATGTTCACCTTGCTGCTGTGGGCCAATTCTACGCCAATCCCAAACTTGGCCTACCCAAGCACAAGGACTTCAGATACATGCCCAACATTATCTCATCGGCTATCGTCAACACGCCGCCTCCCGACCTGATGGCGGATATTCTGAACAAGCGTAACAAGATTCACCACTTTGACGAGTCGACCGAGGAAGACATGATCCCGCTATTCCAGCATGGTGTCGACGGCAAGGCGAGAAACAACAAGCACCTACTGCCGCATCGCAACTGGTGCTCCATCCGAGCATGGACTCCGGGCACCACGCCACCTTCTACACCGCCACTGTCAGCTTACGATAGAAGCCCGAGCCCACCAGCGAGTCGTGGAGGTCTCTTGAGGCGGTTCTCATCGAACCGTGGCCCTGCGTACCGCCCCGATGTCCAGCGGGACGCTCGAGACGAGTCTAGGTCTCGGCCTCCGATTTCCAACAAAGGCAAGGCCGGCGGTCTTTTCAGAAGTCTCTCGCGCCGCAACTCAACCGATGGAGGTCGACCGACTGAGCCCTCCAAGCCGAAGCGTTCAATGTCGCTGACTCGCAATTTCTTCAGTCGCCGGGGCAGCAAGAAGTCGCAGCCCGATGACGGTGGCATCAATGGTCAGTGGGGAGATGACGACAGGGACGATGACAGCGTGGACGACGGATTCTATGGATATGACGACGAATACGACCGCGAGCCGGCGCCTAGGTCCAGGGGAATGGGTCTTCGAGGCGGTGGGCACGATGAGTACCAATCCGGCGACGATTCTTACTTCACTGCTCGTCCGGCAGCACGAATGAGCGGCGCCCCTATTAGGGCGGCCCCTGGCGCGCATAACGAGTACCGCCCTGGCGACGAATCTGAATTCTCTGCTCGTGCGCCGCCACGTTCTTACACCACGGGCGATGAACGTCAGGTCCCGAGGTCGCAGGAAACACTGACACGGCCGAAGCCGTTCCACCGCACTCCGACCGGGTTGTCGGTCAAGCAGAAAAAGAAGGCAGATGCTTTTGAAGTAGACCTCGAGGGCGGCTTGGATATCTGCCTAAATGTCGAGGTGAACCAGAAAGACCCCGCCGGCATCACGGTGCCTTACCGGCTTCTCGTACCACGCCTCATTTGGGACGACGCCAAAGAATCTGCCGCTCTGCAGCCGCCTGCTCCGGCGGGTTTCAAGCGGCTATTCAGTCTGAAGAAGAAGGATGCTGGAGCTGTGCCGTCTCAGGATCCGGCGGCTGAGGAACAGTTTGAGGGGTCTGTAAAACAGCAGCCAGCTGGACCTTCAGCAGGGCGGGAGCCTGTTTACGACGCGCCGCCCAGGAACGCGAGATACGAGTCCCCCGCAGGCTACGACTCAGCTCGCACGCACGAGTCGTCTGGGCGGTACAACTCGCCAGCGAGGCATGAAACGCAGGGTGTGAGGCACGGCAGATGAGAGGAGAAACGCGTGACGACGGTATGAAGGCTAACGAGGACGAGTTTCTTTTTCAGCGGCAATACTGTCGTCTTGTTTTTGCGGCTTTTTGGTTTTTTGGGTTTTTTATTTTTTTGCACTCTACACATAGCTTTGGTTCGAAACAAGACACACAGGCATCGCGAAGGAGTAGGGTTGCAAACGAGGATACAAAAGTTTTGGATTGCCGGTCTCTCTAGACGGGAGCCGGCCTTTTTCGGTACCTCTACATCGGATGACCTTCTTACGTTAGTAATGACGATTATGACTTCAAGTGTGATCCGAAGCGTGCTCGACGTGGCGAACACAACGATGAGTGCGCAAACATGAGGGATATCAGGATTCCATGGTAGTATCAGCACGATATTAGATTGGACTCGAAAGACGCCACAGCTGGTCGGTTGAGATCAGCGCCCTCGTAAACCATGGCGGTGCTTTTTGATGCCTGGACTGAGCACTCAGGAGATGAACGGAGCCAGGATTTCGCCTCGCGCCTCAAAATGCAGTTATAATTGGTCATGTCAAACTCTTTTCTTTTTTGTAGCCTTGCGAGGCCAGTTAGCTTTCGTCGGATTCTCTGGTGGAAAGGGGGCTAAAGCTGACCAACCTTTTCAGACTAAACCACGCATGCCGATGCGTCTTTCCGCGACCAGCTGTCGTCTCCGTCTGCAGCTTGATCGCGACACATCGGCGAAGGCCATTGTTCGTGTAGACCTTTTCTTCTGCTTTCCATTCGTCTCTTCTCCACGTACCGTCTGGCTCCCAGCTCGCCGCAGCCGCAGCGTCTTCGTGAGCCATCCCTCCCGCTTCCAAGCAGCGGGTCTCTCTTTGCCGAGTCATTCGCCCAACGGCGCCCGCATCATTCGATATCCCCGCCGTCCTTGGCGGCGACGGCGTCCCTCTCGACGCTGCGGCTGCGACTCCGTCCACGGCCGCGGTTCTGGGGCCTCGCGCCGCCGCCGCGGTTGTTGTTGTTGCCCCCCTTGCTGCCCGGCGGGGGCCGCACAAAGGCGAAGTCGACGTAGACGGTCTGGTCGAGAAGCTTGGTCTCGTGGGCCGAGTCGATGGCGGCGCGGGCTTCGGAGAGGGTCGCGTACTCGATGAGGGCGTAGCCTGGGTTCGTCAGCGTCGTGTTCCGTGTGATTCCCCTTCGCTGCCCAGCGTTTCCCGGCCACGATGCGGAGGCATTGCTTGCACGCACGCCGGGGAGGCGGGGAAATACTTCAGGCAGAGGGGAAGGATTGCGGGGGAGCGGAAATTCTTACCTTGACGTAACCGCTCCTCCGGTCGAGGTTGAGGTGCAGGTTCTTGATCTCGCCGTACTCGCCGAACATGTCGTGGATGGCCTCCTCGTCGGCCTCCTCGTGGACGTTTGTTACCATGATGATCCAGCCCTCGATGGAGCGGACGGCGGTCGCGCGGCCGTGCGTCTGCATCTCGGACTCGTTGCGCGCGGGCGCGGCGTCGCCCGCATCCGCGGCGCCTGCGGCGGCGGCAGCGGAGGGGGAGGGGGGTTGTCGACTTCCATCTCGACGTCGGCCATTTTTGATGGTCTGCGGTTTGGAGGAGGATGCTGGTTTAGCGGGGGGTGCTGCTAATGCGGCCGGTGATGAGAGGGTACCGACGGGTGTGACGTCGGTCAATCAGTGGTCGAGGCTGACGATGGTTGTGGTGGTGTTTGGCGGGGCGTGGGAAGTCGAGGGCGTTTGCTTCGGCGAGGCTGAATCGTCGTTCACACCGACCCGGGGAGAGCAAGGCAGCGAAAAAAAGTGGAGGGGGACGTTGGATTGGCGATTCTCGAGTGGAGGAGTACGTATTCTAGCGGGAGCTCGCGCACAGACCCCCTGCCGGTCCTCGCGTGGCAGCGAAGCTTGACAATGTCACCACCAACAGAAAAGACTTGGTTTTCCCATCGCAAAAACTGCGCCGGGGGTTTTTGATTGAATATTTAGAGAGAGATAACAACAACAAAGACATGAAAAAGCAGCTCAATGGGGATATCAAAAGGAACGAAACTCCTGCAACTCCCATCCTGATATTTCCTCTCCATCCCAAAAAAGAACCTTGACCACACACACCCGAACATTTGTCACCAAAAGCGCCGAACCTAGCACCCAATTTCCTTGACCAATTTTGAAGATCCAGCCCGTTGCCCATCCCCGCTCCCGTGACAATCACCAGCTTCGTTTCTTCTTGCATACGTGTCGATTGGCCTTAGAAGCGGAGGCACATCATGAGGCAGTCCATACAGCTGGAACAGCATTGAGCCTGTACCCGAAAGCAGTTGTCAGCGAATGCGTTTCCCAGGGTCGACAACTGTCGCCGTCGAAGCGCCATCGGGGAGATTGCCTTACGCATGACCATCCGTCCGTTCCTGTGTTGTCGTCTTTGGGATGCTCCGCGCCGGGCTCCATAAATTGCTTTTGAGGTTGTTCCGTCGTCATGTTGACTGATCGTCTGGATTGCTCGAATCGGAGAAGCGTGAGTGGGAGGAAGAGTTGGGATCTACAGGTGATTGCGAACGCTCGTCTCGACTCGGGTCTGTGAAGCTTCGAAATTCCCTGGGATCGAAAGGAGCGACTGGGGAAAAGGGACTTGAGCAAACGCGAAAATCGCAGTGAAAGCGTGACCGTCGATTCGAAACGAAGACGGGGGACGGCATCATCTCAATTATATCTCAAACAACCTCGATCTCACATCATCATCTCTCGGTGCCCAGAAACGCAGATTGCTCGTGGGAGGGCTGTGCAGCCATCCCCGCCAAGGATCTCACAATTTTAAACCATAGGCCCAGAATACGCGGACACAACACACTGCAGGACGACTGCGCGCATTCGCTCCAAATGAAGCCGACGGGAGAACGAGAATAAAAAAGGGGGTCTGGGTTTCGTCTCGGCTCAAGGGTACACCGGTGACCAAAAACATGGTTGCATGGACTTGCGGACTGGTTGTCCATCCTACCCTAAACAGCAAACCAGGACGCCAAGCTGGTCAAATAAACTGGATTCCCGGCTGCATGTTGATCGACGTTGATTGCCTTTTTGGCCCCTTCCGTTAATAACCAACTCTTCCGAGCCGTATCCCCCCGGGCGGCAGCAAAAGGGAAAAAGTCGCTGTGGCCTGTGAAATGGGGAGAACTTGAAACAACCGTCATCCCCGCTTGGGGTTTCTAACTTGGCAGAAGAGTGTCACTGTGGTCGATCTGAGGTCTGTCCAGGTTGTCAGAACACGGGCTTGCCTTGCTTGCGCGCTTAATCTCCCCGAGCACTTTCGAGATCCACCGCGGACGCGGTCGCATTGCGTACCCCTGAGCCCAGCGTTGCGTAGGCAGCAGTTCGCGTCCCCTTGCCATGCGGCATGTTCGTCCGTTTTGGTGGGGGGTTCAATCATTTAGGTGCGAACGCGTCGAACGGTGAAGCGGCTGAGGCTGAGCTGTTGGACGAAATGAACCGCCATCCATTCGATGAGATGATGCATCGAAAAGGCCTCATCAATCTGATGCAACCAATTTCTGTCGTCTGCGTAGGGCTGGATCTTGGACAAGCGGCCGAGGTCTATAAATGCATAGTGTGAAATTGGGATGCTTCGATTTCCATCCATCGACCTGCGAGAATTCAAAGAAGAGAGAGATGCGAAGCCCTCGAAACCAGCAAGGGGCAGCATACGGTCGTCGCTGAGTGTCTGCTAAATTTAGTCATTAGGGGACGAGGGTGACTGGCTGGGTGCCTTTCTCCTTCAGTCACGAAATGCCCGAGGCGCCTCCATTCGACCTCATCGTAACTCTTCACATCGGCAGCACTAGACCCGCCGTCATATGCTCCAGCTTGAACTAGCCACGCTCGGACGACAGACTGTACAAGTGAAAACATTGAACGGTGCTAATATGGCCGGCTACGCGTCCGAGGCCCCAAACTAAGTGACTCGGATTTGCTCCGGACCCATTACCCGTCATTAACGGAGTAGGTGGCAGACGTTGTACTCCTCGCCTTTCCTCGAAAACTTCGCAAACTTAACGATAGCAGCCCGGACAACGAGTGTACCAAGACAACTTCGGTTCCGAAGATGGCCACGTTCTGCTCGGCAACTCTTCAACCGACGCGTTTAACAAGCCCTCGGCAGCTCTGAAGTTTGATCGCTTCTGCATCGGATGTCTGTCTTCGACTAGACTCGACATTGCAGCTCTTCATTTAGTTTCGACCTATGGGTGGGGAAGAAGTATGTATTTAGCGAAAGGCTTTGTTTACAGAAGAGCACTTGATCTGACTGAACAGTCGCCTCTTTCTTAACCCAGGGTCATCATCGCCACCTTGCTCTAGTCGTGATGAGTGTCATTTGGATTTTCAGCATTAACAATGCAGAGGCCGATTCCAGGTATGATGTCTTCACCCTAGCGAGTAGCCTAGTGATCCTACCGCAATTTTTAACTAGGCCCGACAGTCAGACGACATAGGACCATACCTCTGCTTTATTTGAAGGGTGGACGGATTTTTGCGTTGTACCCGTGATTCTCCATTGTTATCGAAATATGTTCGTGGCTCACGTTTTCGGCATTTCAACACAGTTGGTTGTGTTAATGCCAAACACGAAGATCATCTTATTAGTCCGGCATCACAGCACCATCCCGCTGTTGATTCGTTACTCCGCCACCTATATGCAGGCATGCCACGCACGCTGCTATGAAATGCACGCGTATGGCGCAGTTGCCGCCTGGATAGATAGCTCCTCAGATCAGGCTGAAGGGGGTTCTCGTAGAGCTCTACGCCACTTCCCGCCGTTGGTTTGTAAACCACGAAATTGAGGCAGCGAAAGTCGCTATAACCACCATGACGCAAAGCTTCAATACGCAATACACGACAAACGTTCCATCTACCTTCCATCCAGAGATGAACGGAAACAGGAATGGAAGATGTACTGTTACTTAACAAAAGGGTGGTTTGGGATGAGGAAGATGGTGGTGGGAGGCAGGGGCGGAAGGCCGCTCCTCAGAACCGGCACGAGCAGTATATTGTGGGATGGGTCTGCGCCCTGTCGAAGGAGCAAACTGCAACAACGGCGATGCTAGACAAACCGCACCGGGACCTACCGAAAGCACCTAATGACCACAACGCATACACCCTTGGCTCGATAGGAGGACACAACATCGTCATCGCCTGCCGGTCAAAAGGCCAGTACGGGACCGCTCCAGCTGCGGCTGTTGCAACCCAAATGGTCTCGACCTTCCCGGCTATCGAATTCGGGCTCATGGTTGGCATTGGAGGTGGTATTCCGCCCAAAGCCAGGCTGGGCGATGTGGTCTCGGCATTCCGACAGAGCATTTTCTAGGTGTAGTGCAGTGGGATTTGGGCAAAGAGATGGATGGTGGAAACTTCAAGAGAACAGGAGCTTTGAACAACCTACCAGCCGTTCTGATCTCGGCATTGCAGAAGCCTGAGAGTTAACATGAGCTTCATGGCTCCAAAGTCTCGAGGTTTTTGAAAGAGATGGTGAGGAGATATCCGAGGCTAAGATCCAAATATGAAAAGTCCGATATACTGGGAGATGTTTTGTTCAGAACTGACTACCGCCACATCGACGAGGCCACGGCCAAGGCTCGGGAAACGTTTTCGGAAGACAGATTGAAGGGGAATGACAAGATGAGACAGAAGATGACGAATACGAATTGGAAAGAGGCTGCCTACACTACGACCGAAGCAAGGCGAGGAAAAGAAAGCCCATGGAAATGAAAGTCCACTGTGGCCTTATCGCTTCGGGTAATTAGGTTACAAAGGACGTCGTCAGACGAGATGAACTGAAAAAAGATCCTGGTAGTAACGTTCTCTGTATTTAGGTGGAAGTAGCCGGACTTATTCACAACTTTCTATGCCTCGTCATCCGAGAAATATGCGACTATGTCGACTCTTACGAGAACGTGATTTGGTAAGAGTAGGCTGCCGTAGTAGCTGTCGTATTTGTAAAGGAACTTCTTGACTATGTCTAACCTGTGAGGTGTGAGGTTAATGAAGAGCGCACTATACTCGAACAATCGCCAGAGCCGTAGCGAGGACTGTTGTGGAGTTAGTAAAGTACACTACCTATGTTAAAGTAGATATTTGCCTGAAAAAGACTTAGTCCATTCCAGGACGACGACCATCGAGGAGAACGTCGCACTATTGGGAAGCTTGGCAAAAAGTTGACGCGGACCAGAGGATACTTGACTGGCTCACTCCGGTTGATTACGGTCCGCAGCAGAGCGATAACCTTCGAAGAAGATGTGATGGTACAGGAGAATGGTTTTTGGCATTCGAAAACCACCTTTGGCTAGATTCCCCACGGCAGACACTATTTTGTCCCGGCATTCCAAGAGCGGGGAAGACAATCCTTACTTCTGTGGTTGTCAACGACCTTACAACCCGATTTTCCGTCGATAATTCGATCGGAATTGCTTATGTGTATTTCAACTATCGACAGGAAAGCATGCAACAGGTGGGAGACTTGATGGCTAGCTTGCTAAAACAGTTAGGTTCGGTGCAGAGGAGTTTGACGGGAAGCATCAGACACTTACATACGAAGCATGACATAACTAAAAACAAGGCCATAGTTGGTCGGGGTATCCCAAGTTCTTTCCAAAGTCTCGGGATCGTTCTCAAGATTGTTCTTTGTCGTCGATGCTCTCGATGAATGTCAAGCTGACGGGTGCCGGTCAAAGGTTCTCTCGGCTCTGTTTGACCTCGTGAAGACGCATCCTGTGGCGATCAAGCTCTTCGTCACTTCAAGGTTCACAGAAGGAACCGAGAAGGAATTTAATGGGTCACTAAAATGCGAAGTCAAGGCCACCAACCAGGACGTATGCCGCTTTATACAACAAAACTTACCCGAGATTCTTGCCAACTTCACACCGCTGCCTGAGTTGGACGTTGATATCACGAATGGAATCGGGTCAATAACGAGCGGAATACGAGTCGTTCCAAGGTCACACCTATTTCTCATGCTAACAGTCAGCCAAGTTTCTCCTGGCACAGCTGTACCTCGCGTCTCTGAAGGATACCACCTCTGTAGCAGAGATTCGGTCTGCCTTGAAAAGCTTCCAGCATCAAGAGTCTGCTAGAGACGAAGGCGCAAGCCCACTCAATCGAGTATACGATCAGTCATACGACGAAGCAATGAGCATAATAAAGATCTAGACATCAGATTCCAAGATATTGGTGGACGAGTAATGTGCTGGATTACGAACGCAAAGAGGCCGCTTAGAACCAACGAGCCTCGGCATGCTTTGGCGGTTCAAACGAGCGACGCTTACTCTGGACCTGACAACGCTCGGGAAGTCGGTGTCATGTCAGCTTGTCCCGGTCTTGTTACTGTCGATGAACACAGCAGGATTATTCTCCATATTCATTACACTGCACAACGGTTCTTTCAAAGAAAAAGTAGAAAAATATTCTTTCAACGATCATGGACATATGACCGATATTTGCATCAGGTATCTTCAATTCATTCTCGATCACTTGTCATTGCCTCCGGGACCTTAACAGTATCGATCAGCTGAGGGGAACCGGAAGTATTCATTGGCGACATATGCGGGCCAGGCATGGGTTTATCACGCTTCGCCGGCAGTATCTCTTAACGATAACGTCCTTAGCTTTCTACTGGACCACGAAAAGCTAAGAAACCATAGCAGAACAATGCCAGCAACTGCTATCGAATGGGCTGCATACTACGGAACAGAGCAAGCCGTTGATAGGTTCCAGGAACTCAAAGCCGATATGAACGCTTTCGCCTCCGCTTTCACAAATAACACCTTTGCACTGGGCTGCAAAGAATGGGCCAGGTAGGAGACGTCAAGCGTTTGCTAGAGCTAAGCACCACACTGAAGAAGAATGCAGATGGGAACACTCTGTTTAATGTAGTGGCTCTATACGGTAACGTCGCAACAATATCGATGTTCTTAGCACATGGCGCCGAAATCAACGTCGTCAATCCGAGGGGAGGGAGCCTATTGAATATCTTAATTGAGCGAGAAAGTCCAAGTGCTAACAGCGTCAGATTGCTGATTGAACACGGGCAGATATCGAAGACCAAGGATGAGCACAGGCGGAAACCCTTAGCAAATGCGTGTGGAGGATTGGGAAGCACGGCAGTCGTGAAAGTCCTAATCGAGAAAGGAGCAGGCGTGGAGGCGGTTGACTGCTCAGGGCTTACTCCGTTAGCCATCGCTATTCAATCGGGGAGATATAGCGTGATAAAAACACTGGTAGAGACAGAGGTTGATCGTGCAAAGTCTTCTTGGACTAATGCTGCCAATTTTGAATCTGAGATAGGATCTTGCTTAGGAAAACGATGAAGGACTGCCGATGCTGGCAGACGAGCAGATAGTTGCATACTTGCTCAAGGAAGGTCGTATTGGGGTCGACTCATGCCTATGACCTATGATGTCTCCCCGAGATACGTGCGACTTTGGACGGTACATTCTGTCGCTTGTTCATGTGACCGCAACTTACAAGAATCCTGACATGCGACCGAGATCTGACGGGAAGAAAGCCAGACCACACGAGAACCGGCCTGTCTGCCTGCCCATCGTGCATCAACTCCCAAAACTAACCTATTAGTTTCTACAAATACTCTTTCGAATATTCTTTATACATCACTGAGAATACACCTTGTTCTCATTATGACCGTACAACTTCTCGTGTGCCTGCCTGTTAATTGCTGTCCTTGGGTTCCTCCCGCCTCTACCAGTCCGTCCCAGCCTGGAAAAGCAATGGAGGAAGTGAAATAAAAACAGCACGTTCCCTGTCCCCTTTTTCAACCAATAAGAAGGCTTATTCTCTGTCTTCTGTCACGAAATTACGATTGGCCACAAACCAGACCCCACCGGAGTGATTTAGGCAACAATCAGCCCTCCACTCGGCCTCCCAAAAACCTATATAATGCCTCCATCCTCCCACCCTTTGATTGTTTTTCTTCTTCTCTTCTTCATACTTACCTTCATGGGGGCGCTGGGGATCAAGAAATCCGGCGCCCAGAGTGGGAGGCCTGCATTGCACATCGCGGTGTCGACCGCTCTCGATTGTCCTTCGGGACCATCGCTGTGGCAATTTTTGATTTTTACCACCTTTTCATTGTGCTTGCCGCCTTGTGCGGTGGTATGAAGAAGAGCTCATCCATCTGTGCGAACATGCACATCCCCTGGTTAAAAATGCATTCGCACGTCAAGTCATCCATGACATGCCATAGTCGACAGGGCTGGGCTCCTAAGAAAGAATGTGAAGCCTCGATTAATATCTTGGGGAGGGAAAATACAAACACGGAACGCGCCTCACGGATTGAGCTCCGAGAATAATCGCCAGTCGAAGAGCTGAAGTGTTACGAATAGCTATTTCGTTCGTTACGGATCTCTTTCCTTTTGCCTGCCACCTGTTATTCTCACCGTTCGGTGTGATTCTCACCAAATGCCACGTCGACAGTGATTGCAAAGATCGCAGCGAGTACTCGAGATGGAAAACTGAGAAGACGCACGTTAAGCGAGGAGAAGAGAGGCCCCATGCAAGGACACGAATGCAGTGGTGCTAGCTGCGAGTGCGAAAATCACGATTTGGCAAGCACGAACAATCAACTGCAAAAATGCATCCAAGCTGCCGTATTAGGGCCACCGGGCTTGCTGTTACGTTTCTTGGTGTTTGCGATTTGTTTGTCGTATCCGTCAATCTGAGGCTCCTCGTGGAGTTTCCTGCGTCGAGGCGTTTGTTTCTATCGCTAGGGCTGGAAGCCCGTCCCCGTCACGTACGGCGAGAGAGGTCTTGGACGTGCCAGGTGGTGAGTGAGTCAAGATGCCAAATCATAATCTACGCAGTAATCATGCTCCCACGCAATTTCGCGCGCTGAGCCGACGAACAACGACGCCAGTGCTGCCACTCGGACCATTGGTCCTTGACCGCGACTGGACGGGATCTCTCTTCGTCGAAGCCGGTTGGGTGGGTTATCACGGCAAGATCCGCTTGCCTGGTCGAGCGGCGCGCCTTGGAACCTCAGATGATTCGTAGGTCTGTGCGGACCTGCTCTCCGGAAGCGATCTTCCTTCTCTTCCATCGGGGAAAAAATCGCAATTCTGGTCAGCGTCGATGCCTGCTCCCATGTGGATATTCAGGCCGCTATTGGACCTCCTGCGAGTTGCAATCTCTCTCGTTTTCAAAGCAGAGGACCAGCAAAGAAAGCCGTCTACGTCACAAACACAACACATTCGGCACGCGCTCTATGGCCTGGGGTATTCTTGATAGTTGCTGTCCGCCAACGACCTGTCCTGAAAGGTCTGGTATATTTACAACGCGGACTCACACGATAAAACCGAACAAAAACAACCTTGTGACAATCTCCTGACTGTGCTCAAACCAGAGCCGCACTCCTCCCACCATCCTGATATCTGAAGAAACCCCCAAAACGCCATACGCGAGGCGTACCCCGCGCATCATAGTACAAGCCTCAAGTCGTGCCATAACCCTATTACAGAATGCCCTCCCAAGTAATCTGGTCAGTGATGTCCCTGACGCTCATCCCTGTAATGCTGAAGACAGTCATGTCGAGCTCTTCATCCGACATCTCCTGCCCGACCTGTTTCTGGCCCTCCAAAACATCGTAGAGTGCGTAAATTTGCGCATTCTTGACCTCCCGTGCGTTCAAGTTGGCGTCAATGTTGACCTTGAGCTGCTTGCGCTTCGATTCGGCAAGAGCCGGATTGTGTCTGTCGTACCGGGCCTGCATTTTCGCATGCTCCATCTTCATGTGCTCCAGCTCATCCTCAAGCCCCTTGATCACCTTCGCCAAGGCGTTGCCTGGAGGCTGAGAAGGCCGCATGGTGACGTCCTCGGAAGAGATACCCAGCTGCTTATACTGATCTGAAGGAGCAACAGGTCTGGAGATCTTCACCCGCTTCTTGCCCTCGGCGACATCGGCAGCAGTAACTGTTCCGCGGTGGGCCTTGATACGTGTGCACACAATGCAGTTTTTACAGCTGTGTCCCGCCAGGCTGTCGAGCACACGACGCGCATCTGAGGACAACGCAGGGCAGTTACCCTTGACTTCGGTAGTCGTGTTCTCTAGTCCGCCTTGGGTGATCAACTCGACCGTCACCGACTTATCCTGCGAAGGCTTGACGACAGACTTGGTCGATGCTGTCCTCTGACTTTGGCTGGTCAGGTTGCGAGTGGTGTTGGTCGTTTCTTGCCGGACAGTACGAGACTCTTTCTTGCTCTTCGACTTCATGTCAATCACCATGGAGTGAGTCTGTGTGTTCTCTGGCGACTGCATGGTACCGTCGTCCTCAGCCTGGAACGGGTCGAGGTCAGGAACATTGCTGCCCTTGAGAGAGTTTTTCGAGGTTGTGTGGGCAGAGATGCTCCTTTTGCTGCCCTTGTTGGCAATATTGGAGGCCTTGGCGCTCTTGGCCTTAGATGCCGCCGCCGACCGGTCAGGCAGGGAGAATGACACCTTCTGCTGGCTGGTGGAGTCCTGGGGACGGGAGGTAGACGCTCGTCTCTTAGAAGGAGGCTCAGCTGCGACAGAGCTTTGCTGACTCTGGAAGGTGTTGTCAACATCGTTGACGCTGTGGTCTGTCTGTTCCGTCGTGTCCTGTATCTCGATGGTCTTCCTGCCTGGGGTTGCGGGCTTCCGGCTCTTCTTCTTTTCAACGGTAATATCGACAACCCTTGAGTTCTGAGTACTGTCAATAGTAATATCCGGAACGAAGAACGCCGAGGTCATGTTCTCTTCCGTCTCCTCGTCATCGCCCATCTCCTTATCAAGGCGCACCGAGAAGTCGTCCGGCTTCCCGAGGGGACGGCAGTGGTCGAGTTGTTGCTTGAGGAACTCGATTTCCTCCTTCAGGTGCATGTTCTCATCGTGAAGGTCATGAATGCTCCGCTCGAAGCCGGAGTTTTCACGACGGAGGATCTTGTTCTCGTTGAAGTACTTTTCGTTGTGTCGCACGAGGCTATCATTATCCTCCTTGAGAGTCGACTTCTCTTGCTCCATGTTGTGCAATTCGACTTGCAACGCCTCGACTTCGTCGCGGGCGGCCTCGAGGTCCTCCTTCGCGTTGGCGGTACTCTGACGGAGCTCTTCGTTCTCTGACATGAGTGAGCGCGCGTTGGCACGCAGAGATCTGTTCTCGCTGATGAGAGACTCCTGTTCTCGACGCAGAGAGTTGTTGTCCGTTCGCAGAGAGTCTAGTTCTTGCTGTAGAGTTTCCTGTTCTCGGCGGAGGGCCTGGTTGTCTACCTGAACGGACTTGTCGAATTGCCGAACAGATTGCTTTTCATGACGAACCACCTCTCGTTGGTTGGTGATTTCCAAGGTGGCGTTCAATTTTTCTTGAGTCTCATGGAGCTCCTTCCCTTGAACGTCGAGTTTGTCCATGAGATCGCCGATCTCCACACAAGCATCTTGAAGCTTCTTCAAAGCCCTGTCTCGCTCGAGAGAGATCGTGTTGTTGTCGGCCTCGTTAACGTCAAGTCGGGTGGTCGCTTGATCCAAGCGTGACTGTAGTGATGCGACGTGCGACTCCAACTCTGTTACCTGTTAGATTGTTCTCGAAGCAGGGTGACGTGCCACTTACTCAGCTTTTCTGTCTGAAAGCGCTCCTCGCCGACCGTCTCAGGCTCCGAGCCTGTCCGAGAACCAATAGCACTGTCGATTGACTTGCGGCCCTTGAGCCGCTTGAGTTCTTTTTGGAGGTGGTCCACTTGGTGCTCGAGTTCGACTGCGTGCTGCTGCACCAAGTCGTCGTGCTCTTGCAGGTTGAGTATCTCGTCCCGGATCATATCCATGGACACAAATATCTTCTCCTCGCCCTCGGAGATCGCCAGGCCGTCGACCTCGGCGTGGTCATTGGGCGGCAAGGTATCGATGCGGTCACGCACTCGCCCGTTCTTCACGAAAACGGGAACACCGTTCTTTACCGCGCCGTTGAAACGCAGATTGCCAGAGATGAAGTCATTGAGGTGAGAGATGTCGGGCATGAAGAAAGAGCGGGACGTGGCGCCATTCTGAGCCGGGCTGTCGGTTGTCGCTGGCGATGGAAACGTGCTCCGAATCGTGTTAAAAGTAACTGGGGTGGGGCGGTTCGTTGGCACGTTCTCGACTGGTGCTGCCTTTGGAGTAGCGTGGGTGGGAGGAGCCAGGAAATCTGATTTGCGTCGATCATTCTTTGCGGCCTGAGAAGATCGCCGCGCTGACTTGTAATTGCCGGAGGTTGAGCGGGCATGTCCTCTAGCCAAAGGACTCCGGTTCATCTGTTGCTGAGGGTTGAATTTGAAGCTATCGGCGTTGATATCGAAACGGAAGGGCGACTTGGACATGTTGGCGGACATGTCAGACTCGTTGTCCTCAACGCGGGGCTGCATTTCGGCACGCGTCCGCTTAGAACCCTGCCAGGTTATTTCTGTCGAATCGTCGACCATGTTGGAAAGATACTTTTGGACGATGGCCTTGTGAGAGACGTTGTCCTTGCGACGCAAAGAGCCCGTAGGCTTGGGGGCGGGGTGGTGCTGTTTCGTCTCGGCGGCGGCCTTGGGCTTGCCGTAGAATTCGGGCCACTTGCGGTGGGCAGCCTCCAAATCGACTTGGATCTTGCCAGCCGTAGGGCCGACAATGCGAGCTATATCTTCGTTCAGCCTGCGTGTGGATTCGCCGTCGGGTTCCGAGAAAACGGAGGACATGGTCGGGCTGACGGTGCCGTGGGAGCCTGTCGAGGAAGGCGGGGAATTGAATGGGTTGTCGCGGTTTGCGTTCATTTCTCGAAGAATGCGAGAGCGATAGCGATTGTGTGCTAAGTCGGCCTCCATGACTGCCGTGGGACGCGTCGGGCGCGGTTTCCAAGGCGGGAGTCGCTGACAAAAGGTAGAATCACGATGACGCTGCAAGAACTGGAGGCGACGCGTCGAGTAACTCGAATCTGGAGACAACTAAATTGTAATGCTGAACAGAAGCAATACCGAGCAAAGGGAACGCCGCTCAAGGCATAGAAGCGCGCACAATGGCTTGACTGGAGGTCAAGGGCTGTGATGTAAAATAGAGAGCTCGCGGACAAGAGATGGAGAAGGAAGAAGCGTTCAATGTGAATGTGCAGGGATCGGTTTGTTTACTTTCGGAGCTGCAGGCGTAAACAACTGACTATTGGCTGTGGGCGCCAGTGCATCTTAGTGGGGCAGCCCTGCTCTTCCTTGGACCAGTTCAGTGCCCTTGCTCAGATTGCCAGCGAATCATCACTAACTTTCTGGCCGGCGGAAAACGTGTGCTGGTTGGACTGCGCGAGACAAAGAAACGCGCCCTCTTGCTGCCTCGAAGTTGCGAGGTTAGGAAACCGGGACAAGGTCGTAAGAGCATGTTACCATCCAGTTGTTCAGCCTCCGGTTCGAACTGCCTTCCGTCTTTCTAGATTATTTTGGAGAAATCATCCAGTCTCTGACAAGTCTCTATTCTGGGTCCCTTACGTCAGCCGGACTCGGTCAGCTTCGGCGAAGGCAGACTCACACCGCAGCCGGGAAATACGCCCATCCTCACCGAGCCGCCCCCAAGGTCAAAACCAGACTTCAGGCGAGCCGCGCCGCTGAACAAGACACCAACATCAGAGACGGGAATACCCTTCTCACCTGCCACACCAAAAGCATTTAGTAGCGGCAATGAGACATGCCATCACGGTTGAGCACCGCTAAATGCATCTTCATGAGGCCGACTCAGCATGTTTCACCCTAGCAATGCATTCCCCGACTGGCCCGGTTACTCTTCAGAGGCCTCGGCCACCATTCCAACCTCGCAGTCCAATCCCAAGACCCGAGACAGGTGCGTCGGTACCTTAGTCAGGTAACTGTTGTCTTGATGTTGAACGGCCCTCCTAAATGCTGAGAGGAGAGTTCTCTTGGCCATGTCCGTGGGCACATTACGCGAGTCACCAGGTCCACCGACTTGTCGCCAGAGACCGGTAGGTGATGTGATCACGCCGCCTGCGGGCTATGCCATCGTGGGCGTTCGTTACAAGTCTACACCGCCGAAAAGGCTGGGAATCGACGGACAGATTCTTGCACGATTGGATTGGCGGGTTTATACACCTCAGGAGAAAACGTCCTTTGTCCACATAACGTGTCGAGGGATCTCTGGGTACATGCCAACGACAGAAGAAAAGCACATTCTACACCCATGATGTTTCTTTGGCCATTGAACTGCGGTTTCTCAGTGACAAACTGACAGAGCGCAGGGTCTTGGCGCATCCAGACATGCCCCGCATGAACATGAACTGGATCTCTAGCGGCCGCCACCTTCCGGAGGAGGTGACTGCCCACCACTGTGACCTCTCGGTGCGCCGTTCTGCGACCACTTGAGGGGTCCATTTGCCTCGTGCAGGTGGATCTCTGTGCAAAGGTGGGCTTGGCCTGGCCTCGCCATCGCCCGTCCATCGGCCATCCTTTGCCAAAAGAGCCCTGCGGCATCGTTCGCTTCCATCCCGCATCTCGCCCGATCGTCGCTTCCATTTTGTCTTCCAACGGCTCCCCCGACTTCCAGTCTTGGCCGTTGCACCGTCGCTTCCCACCATCGTCTGTCGCGCATTACTTTATCCAGCCTGCTCTCGTCCATCACATTCTCCTCGTCCGCTGATCCTCGCTTACTCGACTGCGAGATCCTTCTGAATATGGCAGAGCGTTCCTGTTCATGAGCGGCCTTCTCCAGAGCTCGTTGCTCGTCTTTATCCAATAAGCAATCCTTCTGTGAAGAATTTACTGCCATCATGACCCGAACATCTTTCCGATTGCCAGAGGCATGCCTCTCGGTGCTTGCCTTGGCTTCTTGCGCGACAGCCCTCGTTGCGACGGCTCCTCCGAATGCGCCCAATGCCTTCTGCCCCATCTTTCACTCTGAAGCCCAGCCGCCGACCGATTGCGAACCGAAGCAGCCCACGACCTTCCTCGCGGCTCCGCAAGCTGCGAGGAAGCCTTCTGCTGATACGTCCAATGCCAAAGATGAACCGCTCGAGGCTGCTTTCGAAGCCTTGACCGTCATGCAACATGATTTTTTTACGTCGGACCAGGGAACATGGCCCGAAGCCATTGACTGGACTGCCGCCGTCATGGAAACGATGTTGTCTGGCACTCTGACCTCGCTTTCGCAAGCGCTGGCTGTGATCGATATCGGTGGCAGTAGCGACAAGGCTGCAAAGAGAAATCTGATTGACACCTTCTTTACCCAACTCGTGGCCTCTTACTTCGGCCAAGACGACGTCGCAATTCGGCACCAGGTATGTTGCTCTTGCACCGCATCGTAATATTACACAACACATTCTAACAAGCGCAAAGGCTTTCGACGACATACTCTGGGTTGTCCTCGGCTGGATCGACGCTCTCAAGTTCATCGATATACACTCTGAACTTTTCTATCCTCAGGATGGCCTTAACGAGAGCGCAACCCCGGGCCTCGGAGATGCACTGGCAAACGGCCCCTGGCACGGCCAGTATTGGGTCCCCTCTTTCGCTCACCGAGCGCGAATCTTCTGGGACCTCGGCTCGAAGGGGTGGGACACGCGCCTCTGCGGCGGTGGCATGAATTGGAACCCAAGATTGGAGCCCTACAAGAACGCTATCACCAACGAACTGTGGATCGCGGCTTCGATCTCGATGTATCTCTGGTTCCCAGGCGACAACAACACGACGCCGTGGATCAACGGCGCAAGTGGTGTAAAGGCCACACGAGAGCCCAAGTATCTTGCCGCTGCCATTGAAGGCTACAGGTGGATCACTGGGGTCAACATGACCAATGATGCCGGCCTCTTCGTCGACGGTTTCCACGTAGACAAGTCAAAGCAGGGCAACACCAAGTGCGATCTTCGTAGCGAAGCCGTCTTTACCTACAATCAGGGTGTGCTTCTGACCGGCCAGCGTGGTCTCTTCGCCGCCACGGGCAGCGCATCGTATCTTGAAGACGGACACAAGCTGATCCAAGCGGTCATAAAAGCTTCGGGCTGGGACTTGAAGCTCGACCAGCCGACCGACGACCTGTCGGATCTTCCCCCAGGTTACCTGCCACCCTGGCGAGGACTAGGCCGCGGTGGCATCGTAGAGGACTCATGCGATGCCAGCGCGACTTGCTCGCAGGATGGACAGACCTTCAAAGGCATCTTCTTCCATCACTTCGTGACGTTTTGTCAGCCAATCGATCCGGCCATTGTTGAGCCCGGCATGACTATGAACGCTCAGGCGTACGACCAGATCAAGACGGCTCACGCATCGGCCTGCCAGGCCTATCTGGGCTGGGTGGAGCACAATGCCAAATCGGCCTTGTTGACCAGGGACCGAGAAGGCCGGTTTGGTACTTGGTGGGGAGCGGGCGTATTCCAGAATGCCCTGCCGACGATGGAGACGGATGGTGTTCCCCACAACGCACCGAACGCGACCGACTACCGTAACTACGGCCTCCCGCACGACGGCGTATGGGCCAACGGCAACCCGGACAAGGTGTGGGCACCAAATGGCGAGGCGCAGAAGAACCAGACAAGGAGTTACGTGCTGGTTGGTGGCCAGGAACAATCTGGACAGCAGGTTCTCGATGGCTTAAGCAGACAGGGACCGCGCGAAGACAGAGCCGGAGACGGAGACGGTTTCGAACGGCGAGTGAAAACGACGGCGGCGGCGAAGAGCGGCGACCCGAACGATCGCGGACGTGGTAGGACCCCGGAGACGCAGAACGGCGGCATGGCTTTGATGCGGGCTTGGTGGGAGCTCGTAGCGGCCTCCAACGGCACGTACGCGAAGCAGCAGCAACAGCACGCGAGACGAAGATGAAGTCACGATATGAAGTCATTTGGATAGTTACTTACTACTTTTTACCCTATGAGTATTGACGAATCCCCTCACGTAAATACCTACGCACACACTGCATAGCCGCCGGACGGTTACGACGGCCTTCCTTTTGCATATTCAAGTTCTGTTATCAACCTTCGCATTCGCACATCGCTAGCCCTCGTTCTTGTGATTTGATCCCGCTCATCGTCGATTTGGTCGGGGTCTCCGACTTCCGTAATCAGTAAAGCACTATCGCTCTGCCCCCTGTCCGAAACATGTCTTACCCGTACGACGCTACTTTGACTGAACACGCCGTGTCCAGCACTTGCCGATTGCTGATTGGGTTACTAGCCGAGTGCGAAAACTTGCGAAAGGAGTAGAGCAATCTGACGTGCTTCGCTCTCACCCTCCCCAGCGCCCCCGCCACGGTTGGCTGCTCAGCCCTTCGCTGCCCTTACCGGCCTAACCGCTTCGTCGTTGGGCCGGGGTCGACTTGGTCAAGATCCGGCACGTCGATGCCGGGTGCCCCACGTGGCTCGCCGTGGCTTGGCAGTAGCCCCACGGCGTGCGCCGCTGCGCCCTGGTAACGCTTTCGAATGAGTTTCCCGAAGGGGAGGAGGGAAAGTGCTTTGGAAGGGGACCATGGTTTACGATGGTCGCGGATAGGCTCCGTCAGTGTCGGATGAGCGGTAGCGGACGAGCGACGAGGAACGGATGGATATAAAGGGTGGGATGTGCCCTGACGAGTTGGAGATATGGATCTGTATCGCATCAAAAGCAGCCACCACCATCAAGCAAATACTCCATCACCGGTTGTAACACTGCCTGTAAAGATTCGACAATCCATCGTTCAAGCAAACAGCAACAGAACAGCTTATCCACCATCACAACCACAACCACCCGGTCCCTGACTCTCTCTCCTCACCTCACATAATTCAAAACCTCCCAACCTCCCCCATTATGGGTCTCATCACCGGCCTCGTCTCGACGGTAGTCCATGTCGCCGCCGGCCGCAACCCCTACGGCCACAACCACAACCAACCCCACCAACCCACCGCCGGCTCGGCCCCCGGGACCGTCCACCACGGCAACAACACCGGTTGCGACGCCGGGCCTGGGGGCCAACCCTGCGGCATCTGCGCCGTCGTGCTGCCCTTCGGCAAAGGCCGCCAGGCCAAGCTCGAGAGGAGGGCGATGAAGCACGAGCGCAGGGCCGTGAAGCATGCCATGAAGGCGCAGCGGTTCTCGGGGGGGCGGTGTTCGGGTACGGGGTGGGTACGCCGTCACTGGGCCGCATCAGCAGCAGTACCAGCGGGATATATCCCGCGATGGGACGGAGGAGTGGCAAGATCACCGGAGGGCTTCGACGGGCGGGGACGTGCCGCCGCCTGCCTATGAGGAGGGGGAGTCCTCTTCCGGGGTCGGGGCGAGGCGGAGTGTGGAGTTGTTGGGAGGGGATGAGAAGCACTCGGAGAAGGCCTGAAATGGGTGAGATGTCACGATAGCTGGTTGTTATTTGTTCACGTGGGCTGAGCGCGCATGGCGTTGGGTAGAGAATCTGAATACTATTGGTTCATTTCACCTTTTATTTTTCCCTGGTCTTGTCTAATCCACAGATGCCCAGATGCTGTCGTGATGATAATGTACAATGGGGGGTCTCTTGATCCGCCCTCTCTAGCCCCCTCAATTTTTCGTCTTGGTTGAAGACCCGGACTTTCGTCTTCATAACCTAGTGGACCTATCCGAGATCCTCCTATCACATACGTCGAAGACCTTGTTGTGCCTTCTTGACGTGTAATAAGTCGTGAAGGTGTCGTTTACCGCTGGCCGGTGAGACGGCGGCTCTGGACCTCGCTGAGGGCCTTGGTGCCGCTCAGGAAGATGGAGGTCGCGACGATAGCGACGGCGGGCAGGGTCTGGAACAGGTTCCAGGCGGAGTAGTACATGAAGAAAACCCCCTCCATGGCGACAATGGAGCCGAAGAAGGCGGCGTGGGAGAGGGGCGCCGCGGAGAGGGCCTTTTGGAGGTGGTTGAAGTTGGCGCCGAGGTTGAGCCACTGCGGAGGCCAGTCAGTCAGTCATTCAACTCAAGAAGCATTGCTTTGCTCCAATTTCAGCACTGGCCAGAGGGCGAGAGACTTACGCCGACGAGGAGAACGGGGATCGTGGCGAGGACGGCAATGACAAAAGCCAGAGAGATGATCTTGGGCGGGCTCTTGTCGCCCTCCTTGAAGATGTGGTGAATCTCGGGCTGCTTGCCGTAGCGGAGGGGAGCCTCGTAGGTCGGGACGGCGGCGTTGGCGTCGCGCTTGATGGCGACGTCGAAGAGGACGGTCTCGAGAGCCTTGGAAGCGCCGAAAGAGCCGATAACAATGCTGGCCTTGAGAGGCTCAGTGGCCAGGAGGAGCTGGATTGGAAGGTCTTTCTGGGACTGTGGTGCTCGGATTAGCCGCGCTGTCATTGTTTCGGGAAGGAACTTGGCAGAAACATACGATATCGATGACACCTCGGCCGGTGTCCTTGAGCTCGAGAGGGAAAGGGGCCTCGAGGCCGGTTGTGGTCTCCTTGAGGATCAGGAAGGCCTGGTGCGGGCGCTTGGCCTTGTCGCCCTCCTTGGCCGTCAAGATGACCTTGAGGCTGTCCTTCGCTTCCAGAGAGAGGGCCTTCTTGAGAGGAGCAGTCGAGCTCAGCCTTTCAATCGCATTCTGTCAGCAATTGGTTCCCTCAATCGTGCGTCTCCCACGTATCCCATTCCAAAAGGTTAGAGCTTCAGGGAGGTGGGCGGCAGCCAGGCGACGGCGGGACTAACTTCTCTTTCGTGGCATCCTTGCCCTTTCCGGAGATCGAGACGGTGGCACTGTCGAATCCCCATGATGAAGCGGCCTGGGCGGCACCGGCCGCGAACAGCGCAAGGGCGGGCGTCAAAGAGTGGAGGAATCGCATGGTTGCTGAGGTTCTTGTCTTTGGCAGCTTTGGGTAGCTGGGCTGGAGCTTCACGAGTCGCTGGTGTTCACTTATGGACAGCTTTCGTGTCCATTACGAACTCCCGATTGGCGCACGGGCCAGGTGCAGCGGGACCCTGCAGACAGTGCTTCTGTATCAATGCACGGCTGTTCGCACAGTACAAGCTGAATGGCTTATGTGAGAAGAAGAGAAATCAAAGAACAAGACATGGCGTTTTAAAGAGAACAACATGCCACTTTCGCTAGTCTGGTGATATGTGAAAATAGGAGCGTTTCAAAGATTCGAGAGTTGATTAGAAGCATCTTTTGTGTGTGGCCCTAAACTGGTGAAGACAGCTAGCTGTGTACATGACCTCAGTTTCGTGACAGACCTAGTCTAAGGAGCATGTGTCTCTTGGTGTAACCAAAGATGCTGCAGGTCAAAAGAGAAAAACAACATAATTGCGGAAACTGGATCAGTCATCAACCAAGCCCCGTTGAAATGTCAGAGGATCGGTGTTTCGTGGCAGGTGAAGTTGCGCTGAATTCGTCTATGAGAGCTTGTTTTTGTGAGGTCGCGAAACTACAACAGGATCTATTCTATCTAAACGCGCCAAATCAAACAGACTCATAGTTCGTCCCGGAAATCGCTCGGCCCATCGACCGGCTCGTCCTCAGCCTCCTTGGGCAGATGCCCATCCAACTCCATCCACTCAGCCGCAAATACAGTCAGGATGCGAGCCCAGTCCCGCACCGTCGGCAGGTCTAAGTGCGCTCCGTCATCCTCGATCTTGTGCCAAACATCGGGGAACGGCGTCGGGATGATGTGCAAGATCTCGACACCGCGCTGCATGAAGGGCACGTGGTCGTCAAGGACATACCCCCCGCCGAAGCCTACTTTTTCCTTCTTCCTGTCCGTCAGGAAGGGATGCTTCGGCTTGGTCTCGAGGACGCCGAGTTCGCGCATGCGATGCTCGATCTTTGCCAACTTCTTGTATGCCCAGTGAGTGGATGGAAAGTATGAGGGTATCCGCGGGTTAGGGGCGCCAAGGAGGTCGATGAGGAGGAAGAGGCTGATGGACGAGAGCGGCGACTTATGCAAAGCGTTCGGATGGACAGTATTTTCCCAGCTTTTCGCAAGAGCCTGAAATTTGTTAGCTAGATGAACGACTCGCTCATGAGGCTTGTCCGCATACCTGGCTCCGTAGAGCGAATCCGTCTCAGTCCACGAAACCCACGCCTCCTCTCCATCAAGCAGGATGATCTGCACTCCCTTCTCCTCCTCGAGCCCGCTCCCAGCATCGCCTGAAGCCTCCATGGCCTCCCACTTCTTCACCAGAGCCTCCTCGATGCTCTTCGCCGCGTGCAACAGCATCGCGCAGGGCGCCGCACTATCAATCGCCCCGATGAACCCTTCCGGGTGGTACAGACTGTCATAGTGCGCGACGAGCGTCAGGTACTCGACGTCCCCCGCCTTGGCCCACGGCGGGTCCCGACGGAAGATGAGGTTCGTGAAGGGTATGTCCTTGTCACCGGTCGCGGGCGTCTTGGAAGTCGAGTTGTGCCACTCAATGATCCACTCGGGCAGGTTGGCGCGGAAGAAGTCAACAAAGTGCTGCTGCACCTTGGCGGAGCCCGGGGTGCCGGGAACGCGGGGGATCAGGATAGCGCCAGCAGCGAGCCCGTATTGATGTCGAAGCTGTCTCCGCCCGAGGGGATTGCGCGCAGGGCCTCGTCGCCCAGCTCGGTGTAGGCGGTCGTCGGGGTGAAGAGCGAGCAGAGAACTATGAGGATCGACCCGACGAGGGGTAGCCTCGGCAGGGAGGTCAAAAGACCCATTTCGACGGCGACCGGGTCGGATGCAGCAGGTTCATGCTGCTCAGGTCCTAGTGTTCGGGAAAAAGTAGCGCCCAGCGTCTTCTTCTGCGCGGGAGTATCAGGTTGCAACAGCCATGTTGACGGGAGGGAAATGTGTTCAGTCGACGGCCTCGAGAACGATGCGACTCAGGTCCCACGAGACCCCCGCCGAGTGGTCGGGGCATGGAGTGATCGAGGTGGAAATATGCCGAAGGCGGCTCCACTCACGGAGCGAGATCCACCGCTCCACGCCCTGAAACGCCATGGGATTTCTGGGGTCGTCGATTTTGCATCTGGACGACGACACAACTGGGCCCTCCTTGGCCAAGTCTCGTCAGTCAACATCCTTCGTTGGAGCTGGTGTTTTTATGGTGATTACAGTCGGTCAGCGGGACGGTCAAGGCTGGGGGCAGCTTCCAATCAGTGAACACATCCTCTTACGCCGAACCTGGCATTCTAATCTCCAACGGGCTGAACGACATCGCCTATCCCCGATGGCCGGTTAAACTCTCGACGATCCTTCGGCGTTAACGACCAACCTCTTCACCACCATCAGTGAAAGAGTCTTCCGATGATCGCCAACATTCCAGCGCCTCATGTCAGTGAGCGCACCATTTTATTCGGCATGGACTTTAGACCTGTAATTCCGAATCACACGGATGGAAGGCAAAACCAACGCTCATGATTCTATCGCCGAGTGGCTTGAACGACTGGCATCTTGTATGAGTCTGACATGCAGAACTCTACTGTAAGTGCTATCCCTCGAGCGTCCATGGCGTGCGGAATTTAGTACATAAACGACGAGCGCTTCGTCCCAAGTGGGGAAGAGACTCTCATCATCATTCTCGTCTTAACCCAATTGTCACCAAATCATCCACATCAAACCTTCGGATCACAGAACGCATCTCAAAAAACTCCACTTCCGCCTGCACTTGAATACAATGGATTCCCCAGTTTGGTTCATCACTGGCGCTTCCTCAGGCTTCGGCCTCGCCATCGCCAAAGAAGCTCTCGCCCGCGGCCATCGCGTCATCGCAACTGCCCGCAATCCATCCAAGCTGTCCGACCTCGCCGGCGCCGGTGCGACCTCCTACCCCTGGATGTCACTGCCGATGAGGCTACAGTGACAGAGACGGTCAACAAGGCTTTTGCCCTGCACGGCAAGGTGACCCACGTCATAAACTCGGCCGGCTACATCCTCGATGGCACCATCGAGGAGGCGAACGCCCAGGAAGTCTTTGACAACTACAACACCAACGTCTTCGGCACCCTCAAGGTCTGCCGCGCGGCAGCCCACACCTCCGCGCCCAAGGCTTCGGCGTCGTCGTCAACATCGGCAGTCTCGGCAGCTGGGCCGGCGGCGCGGCCGTTGCGCTCTATTGCTCGACCAAAGCCGCCGTCAGCATGCTGACCGAGGGCTTCGCCGAAGAGATGAAGCCCTTCGGTGTTGACGTGTGCGCCCTGGAGCCGGGATACTTCCGTACGGGATTTCTCAACGCCGGCGCTCGCACCATGGCCAAGCTTTCCGTGGATGCGTACAACGAGGGCCCGGCGGGTCAGTACAAGAAACTGCTGGAAGTCGCCAACAACAACCAGCCTGGTGACCCCATCAAGGGCGCTCGCGCCGTGGTGGATGTGGTAACCAAGTCAGGGCCTGCTGAGGGCCGGGAGATTCCTCTGAGACTCGTCTTGGGCACCGACTGTCTTGCCGCGGTTCGCAGAAAGTGCAAGGACACTATGGATCTGTTGAATGAGTGGGAAACCATCTCCGCCTCCACCGACTTCTAGTCACCTTAGTATTGTTTCTCTTTGAGTGGCTAAGTCTGAGCCTATTTTACTTTCCTAGGATCAACAAGGATAATCAGTAGCCTGCAATTTACTTCTTCGAGTAGCATCAGCCTTGTTACTCGGTGCCATGCCATGTGTAAATTATCTCGAAACTAAAACGTGCCCAATGATTGATGTATGTAAATGTTATATGTGTACCTAAAGCGGATACTTCTGCCAAGAGCATCCCTAGACCGACACATTAGTCTCTGTTTAACCTGTATAGCTCAGCAAACTTAGTCTTCCCAGAAATCAAGGAAGTTGGCTCGCCGAACTCTAGAAGCTTCCCATCACCAAACAACACGACTCTGTCGTAGCGAGCTACGTGTGTGAGTCGGTGCATGATAGCCAGCACCGTACACCCACCGAACTCGGTGTCAATAATTTCCTGCATGACTGATTCTGTTTGGATATCAACGCTGCGGAATGTCAGTGAGATTGCGAATTCGGGGAATTGCCAGGGCAGAAACCCACCTGCTCATTGCTTCATCCAGTATCAACACCTTCGACCGTCGCACCATGCTCTGGCCAAGCAAAGAAGCTGCTTCTGGCCAGCCGACCAGACCTTGGAATCCATCTCCTTATCTAAACCGCCCTGGTCTTGAATAAGGTCCCAAAGGCCAACCTTTTCCAATGCTCGCGTTATCTTTGCATTGTCCGGGCTGGCACTGAAGGGATCTATGTTGAAACGGACGGTCCCAGGCATCAGAAAGGGATCTTGGGACACGACGTTGATCCTACTTCGAAGCTCGGCTGGCACCAGCGTCGACACATCCACACCGTCCAGCTCTATCTTGCCCTCTCTCACGTCCATCATCTGAAGCAAGCTTAGGATGAACGATGTCTTGCCGCTACCTGAACGGCCACATATTGCCACGTGCTGGCCGGGATGGATGGCCAGGGTGACGCCCTTGAGCACTGGGTTTGCATCGGGGCTGTCAAGCTGTCAGTCGGACATTTCGAAGTGTTTTAGAAGTAGAGCGGCCGCTCTATCAAGACAGCGACTCACTTATACGACGCAACCACGCTGGAAAAGATGAGAGCCCCGGCCGGCGGCCATTCAGCAGGCAGGGGCACCTTCCCGGCAGTTGCTTCAAGTTCTGTCTCCAACACAAAGCGCCTGACCCTAGTCACTGCTCCCACACTAGACTCGAGTTTGGTCCAGGTCTGTATCAGACGAGCCAGAACTTCGCTGAAACCGATGACCGTGACGAGACTCACGCCGATGCTGCCCGCACTGAACATGTCGTGCCACGTCACCACAATCGACACAAGAATGACGGCGAGCGCGGCCACGAGCAAGTTCAGTACAAATGTGAGCCACGCCTGTATGCAACTCTGGGCGTAGTTCGGACGCTGCGATGTATCGATGTGGCGATAGTTGCGCTCCTGGTACTGAGACTGCCAGCGGAAAGCGCGGATCGTTGCACCGCCGGCCACGGACTCGGAGAAGTGGGTGTACAGGGGCGCTTTTGCCTCGATTCCGAGTAGGCGTACTTGCCGCGATGTCTGCAGGTAGAAGCGCTGCAGGAAGTAGAGCACGGTGGCAAGGAATGGGAGAGTCACCCCGAGGTACTGGGAGAATACGGCCAGGATTATGACCTTGCCTAAGACTGATACAGCGGCTAAGCAGTCTTAGTGACATACCCGTCCAGTTTTTAGTCTGCGAATCACTCACTGGAAGTATAATTCACCATTGTGGAGGGCAAGTCCATGTCGAGGAGTTGCATGTCTTCGCTGAATCTGCGAAGGGGTTTATGAGTCAGTATGCTTTCGGGTTCGTGGATAAAAGAGTTCAATACCTATTGAGAAGCTCGCCATTATCTGTCTTGGCCAAGAAGCGAAACGAGGCCCTGTACGAAAACAATTAGTTCTGTCGCGGAGACGTGACCTGGTAATTCGTGTGGAAAACCTACGCTAGGACCGTCTTGAGAAGGTCAGTGTGCAAATTGAGAGCCGTTTTGGATACAACATCAAGGAAGGCAAACCAGGCAGCCAACGACGCACCCAGAGTACCCAAGACCCCGAGCACGACGTAAATGCCCATGTAATATCCGACACTACCGTTGGGCACGGCGGCGTTCATCTCGGACCACCACTTGATCCAGACAGCTAAGATGGATACACGTATCAGCCCCCCCTCTGTAACACGTATGCTTTGGTACTTACTTGAGAACTCCGAGAAAAAGATCCATATCACGATAGAGATGCTGTACAGGCCCACAACCTTCCAACCTGCGTTCTCCAAGTAGTACACGTATACTGCCTTCTCTCCGTTCTTGCGTCGGACATCGGTATGATGTGTCTCATCTTGCCTGTCCGTGTCGGCTGACCTGACTGACTGGTTGACGGGAGGTTCGTTGTCATCGATGTCCACGTCCCTCTCGATCACACCGTCAGAAACCGACCTGAGTCCAAGCTTGCTGACATACCCCTGTCCCTGGATTAGGGCTGTCGGACTGCCGACTTCTCGAATTCTGCCGCTCTCGATGGAGATGACAATATCCGCAAGAGCCATGATCTTGTCTATAATTTGAGTACTATCAGCAAGGTCGACCGATCAAGTGTTGCATGAAGGCAACTGTTGACGTACGGCTGTGGGTTGCAATAACAACAGACGTGCGCTGTCTCCTCAGGAGGCTTTCTGATCCGAGAAGACGGTTCAAGACGTGATGAGAAGTGTGAGCGTCCATGCCACTGAACACGTCGTCGAGAATTACTACTTTGCATCTAGAGTAGACGGCTCGTGCCAGGGCCTGTGAATAGAGAGGTCAGCGTGGTGAATCTGAGCCGCGGCTGAGGGCAGTGGTAACTCACAATGCGTTGCTTCTGCCCACCGCTGAGGTTGACGCCTTTGCTACCAACAAGGGTGCAATCGCCCTTCCTCAGTGCCTTGAAGTCGATGTCGAGCCCACAAGCAGAGCAAACGGTTTCATACCACTTCTTTTCATGGGACAAAACCCCAATAATGTTTTGCCGGATAGTAGCGTTCTCGAGCCAGGGACTTTGGGAGCAATAAGCCATACCATTTCTGTCGTGCTCCGCTGGTAGGATTTGCTCTGCTGCCGACGACGTAGGGATCAGTTCACCTAAAATCGCGCTCAGAAAGGTCGATTTGCCGCTCCCCACTGGGCCAACGACAACAGTCACAGCACCTCGCGGAACGTTGATAGTAAGATCGTGAAGATCAGGCCGCCCCGCCTTCCATCCGAAGCTTTGGCCTTGCCACGAGACGACGTATTCTCGCGGCAAAAGACCGGGATTTTTCATGCGATCAGATGTCAGTGGCATTAGACTAATGCCTGCTCTCGGTTCAGAATTGTGAGAGCTAGAATTGCTGACGAGCTCATCATGCATCTCCGGCCGCGACCGTAGTTGCAGAAATCTTGGATGCGGCCGAAACAAGCAAATGACTGCACAACCATGGGCAGTAGCTGGATAAAACTGATGACTGGGTTGGTAAGGAGTGAGATCAGAGCAATCGATGTGAACGCTTGTGCCGGCAACAATGTCTCGTTCTTCCAAAATACAGAAATGATGGCATATATGGCAAAAGTAACGATAGGGGCCAGGTTGATCGGAGTAAGTGCTAACTCTTTACATCAGAATGTGATTACAGTCAAAGAAACCCGGAGAAACTTACAAAGCAACAGCGTTGCCACAAGCAGCTTTCTGAACGACTTGGAAGTGTTGACCTCCTCCGTTCTGAGCCTCTGAATCGTGTTAGACATGATTTGGGCGAGGCCGAGCATCTTCACGGCCTTTATCTCGCTGAGCATGGTCGCAGTCACCCGAAGCCGCTCTTGAATCTTTTCGATCCAACGCATTTGGGCAGTCTTCGTGGCCACCGAGATCTTGGACATCGCAGCTATGAAGACTATAAATTCTGTGTTAGCAGTTGGAAACATGGCGCTGCAGTCATATATTTCACTTACCCAATACAAGCACGATAGGAGCCAGGCAGGCGAGCGAGAGCTGGAGTCCAAGCAGCCAACTGGCCACGACGATGTCAAGTAGAGAAGACCACACTGCGTGGAGCATCGACATTGCCCCAAATATTCGTTCCACGTCGGTTCCCATAAGAGCAACCGCTGTGATTTCTCCCGTTTCAACTTCTTTGGCGTGTACCGCTTCTTGATATATAAGCGCGATCAAACCCCCACGAAGTCTGGTGGTGAAGCGAAGATTATGATATTGATACATCGAGTTGCTCACCGCGATCCCCAAGTAAACCAGAGCCCAGGCGCCAATTAGCCTCTTCCGTAATTTGCGTCAGGATCCGTTCGGCTCACAAAGGTGACGGTCGTGTTGATCAGGAACGGCTGTGCGAAAGTAAAGACGGCAAGGAACAGCCGAGGGATGACCGGGGACAAGAAGGGGAATAGATAGCTCTGGAAACATGCTCGCAGAAGACTGTGGCGATGTTGGTGGTCATCTAGTAGGGCATGGGTTAAGCTTTGCCATCTCCAATCAGTGGACAGGAGACTCACATTTGTCCCACGCAGCAGCCAGATCTCTGTGCAGGCTGCGGCTTTCGAGACTGGGATCAAGACCGGGCAGATCGCTGAGGGAGATGACCTTGGTATATCCCAAATAGAAAGTCTGTGCCAGCCAGGAGAAGCAGGTCCTCGCCCAGAAGCCGCTACTTTGCTCCGGTGTTGTGTGTTTGTTCACCGAGATTTCAAAACCGGACACTTCCTTCTTCGACCCGACCGACGCCAGGAAGAGAGCCACCAAAGTGAAGGCGAAGACGAGCGTCAATGTGGCCGGTACCGGAGCGCTTTCTCCGAGAAGCCATGCCGTGCGGACGCGAGCGATGCCCAGAATGACTGACGCAGAGAGGTATAGGCTAAGCGACGTCGACGGTCTTCGCGATCTTTGGTGATTCAGAACGAACAGCAGAGAGAGTGCAATGGTTGAGACGAGCGTCAGAACATCGGCTGCAATTGATATCGATGTCTGAAACGACCGGGTCCGAGTGCGCAGAGCTAGGAAAGCGATTTGGGAGGCGAGCAACACCGTCAACGTCGCCTGAGGACACATCCGTATTAGGAAATCACGTTGCCAGCTAGAGGTGATTTTCAAGAAAATAGACGTACCAGCTTGCCATAGAAAAGCTTGGATTGAACTGAGAAGACGGCAGGCAGGCGAAGGAGAGCAAAGATCCGTGATGGCACGAGGAGGAGAAACAGACCAGATGGCAAGCACGCAAAGAAGATGTCCTCGAAGCACAATGTGAAGTCGAATGACCGACAGTCCGGATCAACCCGTGGCCCAAAAGACCGATCACCAAGGAAAGACGAGCAAGACATAATGAACGGCTCACAGTCAGTATCGCGTGGCGAGAGCAATCATAGCATTGCAAGAACGTAGGTAGGTAGAAGGGACGATGCACGGAACGAATTGACTGGCATTGGCGATTGACTGGAAAGCCTTTCGGTGATCCTGGAGTCTTGGAGATGTCTCAAAAATAATAGGATATAAGCTGGAGATAAGACGCGTGCGCTTCGGTGCCTGCTGGTTTGGTGTTGACGTCTGGTTGCCGGGGGTAGGAGATACGCCGAAGGCCGGCGTCGCATCAATGATAAGACAAGCCAACGCACAAGGGCTGTTCAAATGCTTAGGCAGACCGAAGTGTAGTAGATGTCGTCGGATGAAAACTATCCTGCAGCTCACCCCTGCGCATTACCTTACCTAGGTAGGCGGCTATTGTCTTGCGTTGGTCCATCACTCAGCATCAACCCCGGCTTACGTCCTGATTCAAACGCCTTTGACATTAGAAAAACTAAGGTTGTTCCAACCGAGTTGTCAACGCCCTAAATGGTATCAGCAGGCTTCAATGTAGGAAAGTTCAGGAAGGAGGTGAACTGAGCAGTCAATTCTCAATCAGCGAAGAATCAATATGCGCGGTCCTAACCGTTTACCGCAATGAGCCTAAGGCTCAGTCCAGCATAATCTAAAATTGGTCACATAACGAAGTTGTAAGCATCGCAATGCGAGAAAAATGATGTTTTGGCCGTGATAGAGATATGATAGTGTTGGCGTTCGCTGGGGCAGCTATTATCTATCTGCGTGTTTTCATCTACGGCCGGACTAGTTCCTGAAGGAGTTTCAGCTAGAGATTACGTCGTTGATAAAAGGTTTGAAAGTCCTTGCAAGCCAGTGATGTTGTGATATGCTTCTTGTATATACGCAGCGGCGTCGCTATGATCAAAATTTGTGCAACCTCGAGAATCTAGTTTCTTCTACATATTACTCTACGCATACGTGACGACAGTTTCGACTGAAAGTTGAAGCTTGCGAAAGAGTGCCGAGGACATGCGATACCAGGCAAGTAATATAGAGTTAGACCCTATTTCAGAGGTTTGAGCCTATGAGTGATAACAGACAGGAAACACCAGAACAAGAACCTAAAACATAGGTGGCGTTTTAATCATGTATCAATGATATCTTCATCCCCCACTTAAGTGGCTCTGGATGAGGGCCTAGTCTCACTGACATGAATTTTTGTTTCCCCACACTAGCAAGCGTGCTGCCGGGTCTACTCTGAGGACTTAAGTATGGGACTAAGTCCAGCATACCTATCCGGTATCTCTTGTCGGCTGCAACATAGACTATCAAGAGCTTTAAATGTGACGGTTGAAATGCTACACTATCGAAGCCTTGAACCTCCTACAGCATGACACAATGAATCAGTATGTTTGGTACCCATGCGGTCGCTATCTCGGTTAGTTCCAGGCGGAGGAGTAACAACGACACACCAACTTTGGGCTAAGTGTACAACTTACGGTCAGCAAGCTTGATGACTGAAATTGATGGCTTGTTCGAGGCGTTATGCTGAAGTGATGGCACGCGATACAAATCCTTACGGCATACACTTTCCCATACTAATTATAATTGATATTGGAAGAAACACCTTTTTCTGGTGGTCTGAGCAGACGCAAGGTACAACTAACGATGCAGCGTGATGTCGTTGTAGGAGAAGTGATGGTGTGGCCCTGGCGATGTGTTTACAGATAGGATAGGCAAAAGGGACTTTTCAGACATCACGCAAGCTCAGGTAAACCAACGCGTATCAGCAATGCAGCCGTTAAAGGCCCTTGCGAAGCAGCGCTTCTTGCTACCACCGCGACTACAGCCCTTGCTTCCTCATCTGCCCCAAACCTACTTTCTCAAGGCCGAAGGTAGAATTCTTGTTGCCAAGTCAGCAACAATTCACAAGAGATCCGCGTAAAAGAAAGCCCGGATTTCGCTCAGTCCCTTTTTCTTTATCTCACGGCTCTCTTTGGTCAGCATGTTACCCCAAGGAAACGCGGAGAAACGTCGTGTTACTCTCCGGAAGAAGCAATGGTTGTTCGGAATGGCATTCCAGTGACATAGAAGTTGTCCGAGATGTTACCTTCGCGGTGGAAAAAGAACCGAGTTCCCTTGAGGCTGAATCTGGATGGACGGATCGGCCGTATATTCCCCCAATCCCATGAGGTATAGGGGATTTTGTAAGAAGTAGCGTTGCATGCCGCACCGGAAGCCGCTCGGTCGAAGAGATTAGCGACGCCACTTACCCGTCGGCGGTTGAATGCCGTCGTATTTCCCGTCGTGTACCAAGACCAGGACTGGCCCGGGTGCAAGGAAGCACCCGAAAGAACTACGATGCGTAACGGGGTCCTGTTGTGTCCTGCATTTTGATCACATCATCGGACGCCGCCCTTGGGAGGCTAGCGTCGAGGAGGGATGAGGATGCTGAAGCGGTAGATTCTAGAAGCTGCAAGCGTACCAAGAGAGCCAATAGAGGAAGGGGGCTCCAGATCTGTTAACGTCCAATTAAGTCTGATTAGTGAAAATCTCCTGTCCACGGTCTGTGATCTGCCGGCGCGGCAGATGAAGCCACTGCGATGCCTCGGAATTAAGACTTTGCTCCTCCGTTAGCCTGTGGCAATGCCACACCCGCTTTGGGCTCGCGTCCAGTTTACAAATCCTTTCATGGGGACCAGGCGGATGGGCGAACCAATATGGGCCATAACACTGGTTTGATATCTGACCAAGCGGGACAGCCCCTGAATTGGATATCAAATGTGGTGGCTGTCCCGTACAAGAAGGGCCGGAGTCTCCACATATGTACCGCTCGTAGCGGCATCATGGATTACAAATGGAGCTAGGTGCTGGCAGCGGTGTTGCAAGCGGACCCCGAGAGTCATCCTGTGCAGCAGTTGCGATAAAGCACGAGTCCGTCTTGGCGCGCTATTCGCGTGCCTCTTCTTCAAGTCCATGCCGCAAGGTTCCCATTCGTCGGCCCCAACAACGTGGTGAATACTGGTCTCAGACTTGCTCCTTGGGAGGCTCATGACATCGTTCGATATTGGTATTGACTAAACTGAGATATGCAATGTTAGTGAATGCAACAAAATCCGGGGCGAAAAGAGAGAAGAGTTATAAGTTTTACCGGGTGCCCTCAACTGTGCCAAACCTATGGTTGTGGCCCCGGCGTGTAATTAAGGCCCTTGCCAATAGTCAGCCCTTCCCAGTCGCGTGATGTGAGCATCGAATGTGAAAGCCGACCACTGGATGCAGCTAGTAGCAATGCACATGGCCTTGGTTTCAGTAAAAGCTGGGGAAATAAGGTGCGGCACGTGGTCAGCACGTCCAAAACCACAAAGATTAAACGAACAGCCAGTCCGTTCTGGCTGGACATAGGCCGACTTTAGAGTGTGGGAAATTTGGGCTTCTAGGAAATGTTACGGGGTCGACGGTGTCCGCTCGGAGCACATCAACTTTCCGAAAGCCCGCACACTGAATGGGGCCGCCCCACACCTCCGACGAAGTGGACTTTACGTGATGATCGTCGCCAAGGTAGCCGCCGCCATCGACCCACAGGAGTCACTTACACGCGGGCTGCAGACCATGGCAAGATGCAAGAATTTCGATACCGGGACCAGGCTCAACCAACGTGTCCCTACGTCAATGTGTGAGGTTGTGGCATATTTGGCGCACGGATGACCCGGGGCTTTGGATCGAATTTGAGGGTTCGGATTCTGAGATGGACCCCTTACGTATTATGGGACGTGGACATACGGGGAGCAAGACACTCCGTAGACGACTTGATAAATCTTGACTGACGCTTATCTATATGGAATGTTTCAAGTCTTCAATCAAAACTAATACACTAGTCATTCTCTCCTTCACACAGTTTCGGACAAGAACACTGTCACCCCCTTCTCCCTCCATTAGACTGAGGTGGTCGAAACGACGGTTACTTCGACAAGCCGAACGAAGAACTGGTTGATGCTGACCGGTGAGTCTCGGGACAAAAGTTTTGATGACCAAGGACGGTGACTGACAGTATCGTTATGACATACAGGATAGCAAGATATACTTGCAGCCGCTCCATCAGCCAGCCGTCCCCAAGACTCAGTCACATTAATTCGCGACTCGACAACATGTCTTTGCCATTCAACGCGGACGCGACATCTCGCGTCACTGGCACTGGCAGATCCCCTGCCGGCAGCCAGAAAACTTTCGTGGATCACGACGCGATCTCTACCCGGAACGAGGAAGCAATGCCTACTTCGAAGGCCATGGAGGGCAACTCCATGTACGGCAAAGATGCCGATGCTTCTGCGTCGACTTCCGACGAAGACGGCAACGACACCGAGTTGGAACGCCGACAGTCCATCGTACAGGAATTGGCTCGAGAGTACACACGGCACTCCGCTGTCAACATCGACGGAGATAACATGGCCCTGTTTGGCAGTGAGGACCCCGACTCGCCTCTCAACCCCAGCGGAAAGAAGTTCAGCGCCCGCAAATGGGCCAAGACTCTCGCCAACGTTACCAACGAGCACGGCTCCGGATACAGAACAGCTGGATTCACCTTCCAGAACTTGAACGTTTTCGGGTACGGCCAGGAGACGGATTATCAAAAAGATGTCGGGAACGTGTGGCTCGAGCTGCCTGGTCTCACTCGCAAGCTCACTTCCAAGACGGGAGGTCAACGACGCATCGACATTCTCCGGGATTTCAACGGCGTTGTCGAGGCAGGAGAGATGCTCGTCGTTCTCGGCCCCCCCGGATCCGGCTGCTCTACCTTCCTCAAAACCATTGCTGGAGAGATGAACGGCATCTACACCGACGAGCGTGCCTACTTTAACTACCAGGGTCTTTCTGCCCAGGAACTTCACAAGCATCACGCGGGAGACGCGATTTACACCGCCGAAGTCGACGTCCACTACCCTCAGCTTTCTGTGGGAGACACCCTCACGTTCGCTTCTCGAGCGCGCTGCCCGCGAACCCTTCCGCCCGGCGTTTCAGCCAACCAGTACTGCGACCACCTCCGCGACGTTGTCATGGCCATGTACGGCATCAGCCACACGGTCAATACGCGTGTGGGCAACGAATACATCCGAGGCGTCTCTGGAGGAGAACGCAAGCGTGTGACCATCGCCGAAGCAACTTTGTCCAACGCTCCTCTGCAGTGCTGGGATAACTCCACCAGAGGTCTCGACTCGGCTAACGCTGTCGAGTTCTGCAAGACCCTGCGTTTGCAGTCGGATCTATTCGGTCAAACCTGCGCCGTCTCGATTTACCAGGCCCCCCAAAGTGCGTACGACCTGTTCGACAAGGTGCTTGTTCTTTATGAAGGACGACAAATCTTCTTCGGCCACACGACGGACGCGAGGCAGTACTTTATCAACCTCGGTTTCGAGTGCCCGCCCCGCCAGACGACGCCCGACTTCCTCACTTCCATGACGGCGCCATCCGAGCGTGTTGTTCGTCCTGGATGGGAAGCCCGCGTTCCCAGGACCCCTGACGAGTTCGCTGTTTGCTGGAACGCCAGCCGCGAATGCCAGGCTCTGAAGGACCAGATTGAGCAGTACAAGGCTGACCACCCTCTTGATGGACCGGACGCCGAGGTCTTCAGGAACCAGAAGCAGTCGGTTCAGGCGAAGAACCAGCGTCTCAAGTCTCCCTTCATTCTCTCGTACGGCCAACAAGTTAAGCTGTGTCTTTGGCGTGGCTTCAAGCTACTTAAAGGAGACCCCAGTCTGACGCTGTTTGCGCTCATTGCCAACTCATGTACGGCTCTCATCATGTCATCCCTGTTTTACAACCTCCCGGAAAACACCTCATCCTTTTACAGTCGGTCAGCGGTTCTTTTTGTCGCCATCCTAGCCAATGCCTTCTCCAGCGCCCTTGAAATTCTCACTCAGTACGCCCAGCGCCCCATCGTTGAGAAACAAAGGCGTTACGCCTTCTACCACGCCTCGGCTGAGGCGTTCTCTTCCGTATTGGTGGATATGCCGTACAAGATCTCGAACACCATCTGCTACGACCTGATCATCTACTTCATGACCAACTTGAACAGACAACCTGGCAGCTTTTTCTTCTTCCTGTTCACCACCTTCCTCATGGTGCTCTCCATGTCGGGTCTGTTCAGATCAATGTAAGTACTTGTAACCTCTGCCGATAAGATTGACAACTAACACCAAAAAGCGCGTCGTTGTCTCGTACCCTGTCCCAGGCCATGGTTCCTGCTTCGATTTTGATTCTCGCGTTGGTAATCTTCACCGGATTCGTCATTCCCGTTGACTACATGCTTGGATGGTGTCGATGGATCAACTACTTGGACCCTGTTGCCTATGGATTTGAATCAGTAAGTTGATAGATTGTCGAAGGACTCCTGCGAGTAATGGCTGACGGTCGCGCCTTAGCTCATGATCAACGAGTTCCACAACCGCGAGTTCGACTGCGGCGCCTTCGTCCCAAGCCCTGGAGTGGCCGGTTACGAGAACGTCACACTGGCCAACAGAGCTTGCTCTACAGTCGGTGCCGTCCCCGGTAGATCTACTGTAAACGGCGACGCGTACATCAACTCCCAGTACAAGTACTTCAGCTCCCACAAGTGGCGTAACATCGGCATCCTCATCGCCTTCACCCTTGCTCTTCACCTGGTCTACTTCTTGGCTACCGAGTATATCTCAGCCAAGAAGTCCAAGGGAGAAGTCCTCGTTTTCCGTCGCGGTGTCTCTGCTCCTTCAAAAGTCAAGGACGACCCCGAAGCCTCCATGTCCGGACCTTCCGCCATTGTCGAAAAGGGTGGCAAGGGTGCTTCTGCCAACGAGGGTGCTATCCAGGCCTCAACAAGTGTCTTCCACTGGGGCAACGTGTGCTACGACGTCAAGATCAAGACCGAGACCAGAAGAATCCTGGACCATGTTGACGGATGGGTGAAGCCCGGCACGCTCACAGCGCTGATGGGTGTTTCTGGCGCCGGAAAGACGACTTTGCTCGACTGCCTCGCAGACCGTGTCTCAATGGGCGTGATCACTGGCGAAATGCTCGTCGATGGAAAGATCCGCGACGAATCCTTCCAGCGCAAGACCGGATACGTTCAGCAACAGGACCTTCATCTCGAGACGAGTACCGTCCGCGAGGCATTGGAGTTCAGTGCTCTGTTGCGCCAACCCGCCACCACGCCCAAGGCCGAAAAGCTCGCATACGTGGACGAAGTCATCAAGCTTCTGGACATGCAGGAATACGCCGACGCCGTGGTCGGCGTGCTCGGCGAAGGTCTGAACGTTGAACAGCGAAAGAGACTCACGATCGGCGTTGAACTGGCTGCGAAACCGCCTTTGCTCCTCTTCGTGGACGAACCTACTTCCGGCTTGGATTCCCAAACGTCGTGGGCTATTCTAGATCTACTCGAGAAGCTGTCGAAGGCCGGCCAGTCAATCTTGTGTACCATTCACCAGCCGTCCGCCATGCTGTTCCAGCGCTTCGACCGCCTGTTGTTCCTCGCCAAGGGCGGTAGAACCGTGTACTTTGGCGATATCGGCGAAAACTCACACGCCCTCACTTCCTACTTCGAACGGAACGGTGCTCCCAAGTGTCCTCCTGGCGAGAACCCGGCCGAATGGATGCTTACTGCGATTGGAGCGGCCCCCGGGTCGACTACCGAGGTCGATTGGCACCAGGCATGGAAGTCAAGCCCCGAGTACCAGGCTGTTCAGGACGAGCTTCAGCGACTCAAGTCCCAGGGCGCAACCACGGAGCAGAGATCGAGTGAGGATGAGAAGCTTTCGCATCGCGAGTTTGCCGCTCCTCTGTGGGACCAGTTCTTGATCGTCACCCGCCGTGTCTTCCAGCAATACTGGCGCACGCCATCATACATTTACGCCAAGTTCATTCTCTGCTGCTCCGTCGCCCTCTTTATCGGTCTCGTTTTTCTCAACGCCCCTCTCAGCATCCAGGGCTTGCAGAATCAGATGTTCGCCATCTTCAACATCTTGTCCATCTTCGGTCAACTCGTGCAACAGCAGATGCCGCACTTCGTCACCCAACGCTCCCTCTACGAAGTCCGCGAACGTCCTTCCAAGACGTACAGCTGGAAGGTGTTCATGCTTTCGCAAATCGTCACCGAGATCCCCTGGAACTCCCTCATGTCCGTTTTCATGTTCATCTGCGTCTACTACCCTGTCGGCCTGTACGACAACGGTGACCCGAGCCAAAAGAGCGAGCGCGCCGGTCTGATGTGGCTGCTGTTCTGGCAATTCCTGATCTTTACCTGCACGTTCGCCCACGCTTGCATCGCCATCACGGAAACGGCCGAGATGGGCGGAAACCTCGCCAACGTCTTGTTCATGATGTGTCTGCTATTCTGCGGTGTCTTGGCCAGCCCCGAGGCCATGCCCGGCTTCTGGATCTTCATGTACAGGGTGTCGCCATTCACGTACCTCTTGTCGTCAATCCTCTCGACGGGTCTAGCCAACACTGACGTGACGTGTTCTTCCAACGAGTACATCCACTTCAACCCGCCGGACAACGAGACTTGCGGCAACTACATGAACGGCTACATCGGCGCCATGGGAGGTTACCTCGAGGACCCCGCTGCCAGGAGCGACTGCAGCTTCTGCCCCATCGACAACACCAATGCCTTCCTCACGTCCATCAGCTCCAACTTCGACAACAGGTGGCGCGACTTCGGCATCGGCATGGTTTACATCATCTTCAACATCGTTGCCGCTTTGGGCCTCTACTGGCTGGTTCGCATGCCCAAGGGAAAGAGAAAGGCCTAGGAAAAGGCTTCGCAAGGGAGCCTTTGACGAGTTTCGGCAGAGCAAGCGCTGCCGCGAAACCCATTTTCTTTCATTAATCAGAACATTTCAACAACACTATGCATAGGGATAATGGGTACCATAAAGATTTTTATTTTACTAGGTTGAGGTTTACATGGTTAGAGCTTCCGCAAGACTATTTCGTAGTATCAATCAGAAACAATTAAAGTAGCCATAGTCCGCCTTGTGATTGTATCGGGAAGGGCGCAGGAAAGCATCCAACCAAAATTGATGTACATACGTCAAGCAACTGTCACAGAGCGTCACTAAGAAATGTTCGAGCGATGACGAATAGTTACTTGATGGTCCGCAGCGACGTGGGCCCGTCTACTCTGGGTCGGCTCACCAGCATCAATGACCTCATCGTGACCCATAGACGTAAACGACCCAGAATTCAAGTGTCCGTTTATCTGTATATAAAGAGAATGTCAAGCTTGGCAGTTCTGCCTCCAATCCCCCAAACGAATCAGAACCATCGAAAATGTCAGCTGTAAGTGGCTCATAGCAAGCCTCTATTGCAGTCCGGAAGTTGCTGACGCCCTCACGTAGTCAACCGAACCCCCCGTCTACACGCTCGCAGAAGGCCAGCCTGTGCAAGACCCGACCTCGTCGGTCGTTCTGCGCGGGCCAAAGGTTCGCGGCGGTGGACTTGCGTTGCTAGAGGACACCCAACTCATCGAGACGTTGGCACATTTCCCGAGAGAAAGGATTCCCGAGAGGTGCGAACGACCCCCTCCCTCCCCCTTCCCACGGAGAAACGATTTTGGCTAATACTCGAGCAGAGTTGTTCATGCAAAGGCAGCCGGTGCATGGGGAGAGTTCGAATGCACTCATGACATTACCGACTGGTGCTCCGCCGCCTTGTTCAAGGAGGTCGGAAAGAAGACGGAGGTGCTCGCCCGCCTCTCTACGGTTGCGGGAGAAAAGGGCTCGGCGGACACCGTCCGCGACATCCGGGGCTTCGCCCTCAAGTTCAAGACGGAAGAGGGCAACTGGGACTTTGTCGGCAACGACCTTCCCGTCTTCTTCATCCGCGACCCGGCCAAGTTTCCCTCGCTGAACAGGTCTCACAAGCGTCATCCCCAGACCGCCGTCGCAGATGCGAGCATGTTCTGGGACTTCCACAACAACAACCAGGAGGGCGCGCACGCCTTGATGCAGCTGTTCGGCGGGCGCGGCATTCCCGCTTCTCTCCGCAACGTAAACGGCTTCGGAAACCACACCTTCAAGTTCGGCAAGCCGGAAGACGGTACGTTCAAGTACGTCAAGATCCACTTCAAGCCCGACGACGGTATCAAGACCCTCACCGAGGAGGAGGCTGCCCGCCTGGCCGGGGAGGCCCCCGACTACCACGTCAAGGACATGTACAACGCCATCGAGCGGGGTGAATACCCCTCTTGGACCATGATGCTCCAGGTCATGGAACCCAAGGAGGCCGAGACGTACAAATGGAACATTTTCGACATTACCAAGATCTGGCCGCACAAGGACTATCCTCTGATCCCCGTCGGCAAGCTCACGTTGAAGAAGAACCCGGAGAACCATTTCCAGGAAATCGAGCAGGCCGCATTCTCGCCTTCGACCTTGATCCCCGGCATCGCCCCGTCGGCGGATATCATGTTGCATGCTCGCATGTTCAGCTACCCCGACGCCGCCAGGTACCGTGTCGGACCAAACTACCAGCAGCTGCCGTGCAACCGGGCGCTGAACGTCTACTCCCCCTACCAAAGAGACGGCCCGATGCGCATGGACGGGAACTACGGATCGGACCCCGATTATGGTAAGTTGTAACACCCGCACTTCTTCACCTAGGTATATGAGCTTCAGATTGACAAAGGTGTAGTCCGCTCGTCATTCCGCAAGATCAGGAGCGGCCCTGCGGATGTTGCCCACGACGAGTGGGTGGGTAAGGTCCAAGCTTACTCGTCCGACGTCACCGAAGAAGACTGGGAGCAACCGCGTACGCTCTGGAAGATGTTCAAGGAGCAGGGCAAGGGCGAGGACGAGGTGTTTATCCACAACCTGTCCCTGCATATCAACAAGGCACTACCGGAAGTTCAGAAAGAGGCAATCAGTAAGTTGACTCCCTAAACACGGTGTTCGGGCGTCAGATCAGTTGCTGACTCGTTTGTTTCCCAACAGAGTCCTGGGGCAATGTGGACAAGGAGGTTAGTCAGAGACTTGAAGAAGCACTGGGCAAGCTGGAGGACGATCCGGACCACAAGAAGGCACCGCCGAGCCAATCGGCACTGTTGAGGAACAAAAAGTAATGCGTCCTTGGTTAGCGGTCATGTTTTGCTTGGACAAGGTCTTGTCAAATCGAGATTTTGATTCACGGGTATTTTGTTTGTAGCCTTATGAGATGTAATTGCGAGCTTTATACGCCGACCCAGCTGTTGCCCAGGTCCAAGCGGACCCGCACTTAACTATAGGATGACGGAGATCTATTTCCTGAGCTGCTCACATATATGTTCCAAGTCAAGTCAGTGATCCACAATCAGTGTAACTACCGCAGGAACAAGCCACATTCCTTCTTTCACTAGCTTCCTGCAGCTCCCCGCTTGAGCTGTGCTATTCAGAGTTCAATTGCATTTGTCAATGTCCAAGTCTTAAGAGCATGGTTTGGACGTTGAACGGGTTGCAAATTATGTGGCGGAGACTATCATTTCATTCCTAGGAAGAAGTGCAAGGTTATTACGCGTGGCTTTGGCTGCCAGTCTTGGTGGCGCCGGCGCCACCAAGGAAATGTGTGAAAACGATGACCAGAAGACGTTGGGCCCTCTAGAGATGGCCGTACAAGATCCGACGAGCCCCATAAGGCCAGAATTGCTCGATCAAACCATGACAGCGTTACCATGTCACAACACCGTCAAAGCCATGGTAAAATTATGTTGCCTCCTGATTCTGTGTACTTTCGACTGATAGGATGCGCAAGTCAGAGCGGGGAACAATCCCAACAGTGTTGCTGTGATTTACCACGGTAGTCTTCTCAAGCCCTGTTGTAAGATATCCAAGGCGGGAAGAACTGGTTTCGATAATTGACGCCGGCGGCCAAGGAGGTGACCCGGGCTGAAGGGTATGTTACGTTTCTTCGATCTTGGTGTGCAAGAACAGCATGACCTCCAGCAATCTAGTCGCTTACCTCATAGATAGCTTGTTGTCAGATGCATGCATTCAAAGGTCGACTATGACTACGGATTCGAATAGTGTGTTGGATTCATGAAATTGACATTTTGTATACCTCTGAAACACTCGACATCGTGTAAAGCCGTTGACTTCCCAGTATTCGGTGTAGCGTCCCCACGCAAGCCAGCAATGTGCTGAAAATCTCATCCTGTCCATGACAAAGCCCTCAATGCTACTATAGTGTAATAGTTGAACTGCGGTCGTCAGTTTGTTTCCACGTTGGTTGAATAACTGTCACCCCTGTGCCTGGAAAACAAAAACGGTATGTTAGCAGTACTCAGTTTTCAGCGAACAGAGGCGAGGGATTATTTGCAAGTTTGACGGCTCAGTCCAGAATCCAGGCACCGGACGCCGATTTTGATTGTAAACAAGAGTGTTGAAGATTCTGTTCAGCAACAGAACAAGTTGGTTCATACCATGTCTGACCCTAAAGGCTCGGTCAAGGTGTCTGTCCAAGCTACAAATATAACGAGAATACCATGTAACTAATCTTGGAGGCTTCTGTGCTACCTTTTAAGACATTCATGCATTTGCCCCTTTGAATCACTGCCATTCTAGGCCTTCAGTTCGTGTTCCTCTTCTCCGCCTTGGAAGCAACGCCAACAAAAGGCTCACGCAGTCCGCACGACAGCTTTGATTCCTTTTCTAGCGGTGTTATAAACCACACTCATAATAATGATACGCCAGCGGCCGACGGACCACAGACAAGACAATTCTGGGCCACAAGGTTTACCAACACCAAAAGCAACGCCGTCGACGGCGGCAGCACCAAACCTCATCATCGAAATATACTGCCCTCTGGTCTCGACAAGTCCAAAACTTCTTCTCGCTGACCGTCCACAATCGTCGTCATGAGGTATCCTGCACATATTCACGCAACGATACACTGAGCTTTTCAGCAGCTGGCACGCCACTGAGAGACAGAGAGGACAGGCATTGGTTGGAAACGCAACGTACAACTTTACAATACAAGAACTCCGTCTCTTTTCCTGCCAGCCTAACATTCACCCCTACATCCTGTGTATGTTCTGTGTTAATACGTCTGCAACAACACCCACATAGAGAAAAGACGGAAAAAGGATGCAAGATTGAATGTCCCCTTTGATGTCCTTTTCAAAACCATTGGTATTAGTTATGTGTTAATGATGGCATTGATTGGACCTGTAACTCTCCCCAAAGACACTGGCGTAGTGGCGTGAACGAGGTCTTGGTCTCGGGACTCCCAAGCTATAATCTCTGTCAATGGATGCAACTTTCGGGGCCCCAAGCCTATTTTATCCCATCGATCTCGTGCAGAGGATAAATCATGGGCAGGGTCTCACGGGAGGATTCGAAGAATCAAAAACCCAAAATCGGCAAGATGATGTATTCCGTGATCTAGACTGAGAAAATACGAGCTAGTCGCGGATCCATCTGTGGTTACGCCAACCCACAACTGAATCACACTCCGTCCTCAGTACTAGAGGCGGGGACGGCTCACGAGTGACATCGCCTATTCCACGCCAACAACCCCTTTGGGGTCTCTCCATCTGCACCCCCGCACGCAGCATACATGCAATACTTTACCGACGAACACGTCGCCGAAGGACAATGGAGGAGGGCAGCGACAAAGGGTGACGCTTCTAGTCCGCCACCCTCGACACCCCTTGTCCGCCATTTGACAAAGGCACATGCAATCCCAATACACACAGCTGAAGAACCGAGTTTCCCCCCGGTTGCCGTCTTCGCCCGCAGCTGGCTGGCGGTTGGCGTCGAAAGGTAGAACGATTCGTTCTGCCGTGCCTTACAGATCCCTCCCATTGATTCCAATGCCAAGAACCTGCATGAGCCTTGCATCATTGCTCACATCTGGGTACGTTTCTAATCCAATTGCTGGGATGGAAAAGCTTTTGAACAAGTGAAACTGTGAATAATCTTCCCTCTCTTCTTTTTGACTTGTTCTCTCACAGACAGCTTACAGCTAGTCACTTGATCTGTTCCGGTCTATATCGTTCGACACTCATCTGGCATCTTGAACAAAGTAATGCAGTTAAACGTCAGTATTATGCAAAAGGACAGCTTTCGTCCTCGTGAGTAGTAATAGTAGGTAGGAGAGTACCCGTAACTCAATCCAGCCATGCCGATATCCCATGGCTTTGCTCACCCAAAATAAAGCGCCAATATCAAGTGCATGCCATGTTGAAAGTGGGATCAGCCTCCAGCAACGCCGACATCCATGCAAAAAATAGAGCGCAACCCTTTCCCTTTCAAAGCCACCGCCAACCTCGCTATAATTCGTTTCACTCAAGAAATCCGTCGTCGATTCTCAAGTCTTCATATCGCTCTGGCCCACGTCCAGTCCGATGCTGTGTTGAAGCTACCCCCAGTCAGCCAACTGTCACAGACTTGGCTACTGCAGACAGCAGATTTAGTCCTTCTTCATTCCGTTCAGCAGGCCGTTGGTCAGAGGCGGAGCCTTGGCCGCAGCGATGGCCTGCTTGTTCGCCAGCTGCTTCTCCTTGGGGATGGTAAGAGCATTGATGCCAAGGAAGTTACAGATGCTGGTGATGACCAGGTACGCCCAACGGAAATAGACCACGGCGGAGAAGACGAAGTAGGCGTAGAGGTAGTACAGCTCGTTCTGAGCACTGAGGGCAGGCAAGCCCAGACGCGGGAGGTTGGCAAGCACGGCACCGCCGACGAGGGGCACGAGCATAACCGTCCAGTAAGGGAAAGGCTGCTTCGTCAGGTGGGCGAGGATCATCTTGGTGGTCAAGCGACCAAAGACGAAGGCCATGATGAGGCAGAAGAGCACGAGGTGGTTCTCGCTGCGGATGGCCGAGTAGGGCGAGTAGACCCAGGCGCCGATAGCGAGGGTGTACACCGTCATAGGCGTCCACTCGAGGAAGACGGGGGCCACGGGCTCGCCGCGCGCTCGACGGGCCTGGATCACGTGCAGGACGCAGAAGGGGATGTGGGTCGCGAAGAGCGAGAAAACGATCATGGCGATCCAGATGTCACGGATCGAATAGTCGCCCAGGAGGTAGTGGAAGCCATACAGGTGCTGCTCGGCCTTGTCGCCAAGGATGTTGATGATGGGCTCGGTCCAAATGCCGGGGCCGTAGATGCCGGAGACGACCATGAAGCTGCAGGCGATCAGGATACCCTCGGTAGGGCCGTTGATCCTACCCAGGTACAGCGTGTGGGTGTGGTATGTCTCCCAGGTCGAGAAGAACATGGGCAGACACGGCACGAGGGCCGTAAAGACGCCCGACTTGGAGGTGCCGAGGCCCATGGCGGCCGTCTCGAGGAGACTGGCGAGGGTGCAGTTGAGGGAGTCGATGCCGTGGTCGAAGAGCTCGCCAAGCCCGCTCGATGTTCCGGTGCGCCGCGCCTGCTTGCCATCGAGGTTGTCCATCGTCTGGTACATGAACAGGCCGAAAGCGAAGCTGTAGTATAGCCATGACGGGCCCTGTGAGCACCCTTGTCAGCGATGGGCTCCAGAACGTGGTTGCGCATCGACTTCAGGAACCTGCGACAGAACGTACCGGTCCGACCAGATCGGGCATATAGATGACGAGAAGGACAATGTTTCCCAGGATGAAGAAGAAGCCTAATAGCGTGACCATGTTCGGCGCCAACCACAGCGGCAGGAGCTCAACGGCGGCATTCCACTGCGACGAGACCAGTCAGTAAAGTATCCCGGGAGGCGCTGAGCCGAGCTCGAAGCCGCTCGGACGGGCGGGGCAGCGGCGAGAAGGAGGGGAAGAGGATCGCCGGAGGGGCTACGCACGTAGGGTCGGAGGATGTAGTTGGAGATGGGCGACTTGTCGACGGCCGAGTACTTGTAGGACTTGAGGTGTATGAGGGCATCGTCAGAGATGCATTCGGCGGATGCCGTCTCTGTTCAACTGGTTGTTAGCCGTCGTCCCTTGCGAGCGCAGGTCCCACCATAGCTCCTAGACAAGCTTTCTCTCCCCAGGCTCATCAATTGCAATGCGCGCGCTCACGCCCCCAGCGTCGAGACCATCAAGGTGTCTGGCCTCTCGAAGGGAACGCGGAAGGAAAGATGGAGGGTTTGTGTGCTCACTTTCTGAAGTTGCAGCGCCCATTTTTTGAATAATTGCGTCAGAGGCAAAACAGATCTGGAATGTTGGCGGCGGCGGCGGCGGGGGAAGGGGGAGGAGAGTTGTAAAGAGCCAGAAGCAACAGAGTGGGATTTTTTTGGCAGCGGCGGGGGAGGAGGGGGAGGGGATCGATGGTCCTATTAAAGAGAGACCGAATCTTGCGAGGAATAAGAAGAAGGCGTTCGTTCGGCTTCTACCGCAAGTGCACAATGCAGCAAGAGAGGTAGGGGGAAGAAAAAAGAGACTTGGGATCGAAGTTGGCCTTATTGAGTTCGCGTCATAATCGGCTGTGCCGTCCGTTATTTTTTTTTTAAATATTTTTTAGGGGTGAAAAATGGCCGGGGTCAGGCAGATGAAGTGGTTCCTTCCGTCTCGCGGGTTGCGAACGGCAGCAAATGACAGGCAGCACAGGCACAAGCTTCCTGTTTCGGGAACAAACCAAGATGCACCTCGACTGCTGAGTGCCCGTCCACGCTGCAACTGGTCCAGGAGCCTGGGGCAGCGGCCGGGGCGGGAGGAGGGAGGCTCAGTGCCGTAGGTACGCGGCCGTCGACGTGCATCAGCCCAGCCCAGCCCAGCCCACCTTCACCGCAGCGAGTGCACTTTGCTCGATGGAGCTGCGCAGATACGTACCCGAGCGACGAATGGGAAGCTGAAGGGACGAAAGCTCGTGATCCCCGTCTTCTTACCGCAACATGACCTACGAATACCACGCACACGCACACGCACACAAGCAACCACGTCACTCACGTTGTCCGGTCTGAGCTGCATTGGACCCTTCATATCCCCCCGCGTCCCCTCTAGATCACCACCGCCTTGCCTCCAGCAACCACTCATGAATAAACCAGCTCCGCGTTTCCCATCTCGCCGTCTTGCTTCCCCTGCAGCAAATCACATGGATGGTCAAAGTCCACCGTCCCATGTTGCCCTCGGCGTTCAACAAAAATTTCTGAAAACAAGGTCCCTACCTATCAAAACACGCGCCAGCTCCCCAAACGCCCCAAGCTCCTCACCCGTTTCTCCCACGCTTGACATTTGCGCTTGCAAAAAGCCCGAGACACAAGAAAACACCAATGGGCGGACGGTCACGCAAGGATCCTCCTCGCTTTTACCGCCTTTTTACCGCGCCTTCCGTCGAACGTCATTGGGTTGGATCGGGATGACTCTGGACGGCCCTAAATCCGCCTTTAATTGCGACGTGCTCAAGCCTGCATCTCCGTTTTACAGTTTTT
>JAIMZG010000897.1:0-43830 GCA_020466075.1 Colletotrichum coccodes
CTTCCACCTCGGCATAACAAAGGACCAACTGTGCAGGTACTTCCGCGGCATCGCGTGGAAGACGGGCGACCTGCAGCGACCCGTGTACCAGTGGCAGTACGAATACGTGCCCTGGCTTATCCACAACAAGGGTCCTTACGCCGTATGTCTACTCCTTCATCGCAACTTTTCTTACCTGTTACATCTCGGTATCTCCTTACGGAGGCGCCCTCTTCCGGCCCCCAATTCTTGACGTAGAGCTGATCATGACACATAGTACGTCCTCGGCGGCCTCCGTCACATCGAATGGATCCTTTGGAAGATCGAGCGTTCCCTGCAGTACACCACCCCCTTCACCCCGGAGGAGGAGCGCGCTATCATCCGCTGCTACTACGAGGTACGACCTTTCCCCTTTTCTCCCCCACTCCCAGATTTCAGTCTCGGTAACACCGACCACAGTTCTCCGGCTACGAGAGACAAGTCACTCGCCTGCCCACCGCCGTCCCTATTCCGGTCCTTCCAAGGCCCATCCCTGCCGCCGCAGTCCCAACCCCCGTCACCGTCATCCCGAAGCAGAGGGAAAACGCCGAGAAAACCCCCAAGGCCGGTGCCGTCCGCTGGGTCCAGCCCCACCCCTCGATGAAGAAGCTCCTCCGCCTCATCACCGCCAAGCGCCTGTGTCAAAGTATCAGTCGTACGCCAACCATCGCATCCACAACGTCCTTCGTGACCTTGAATACTCCGCCGCCGTAAGTCTAGTCTTCATCCCCCGGGATCCGTCTTGAGGAGTTCAATACAGTCTGACACTATCTGTCAAGGGTGCCGCCAAGCGTTTGGTGGACAAGTTCCAAAGCAAGTCGGCCAAGGACTTCCTTATCTATGACATCAAGGGGCGCCAGGGCCTCGAGAAGGCCTTCGCACAGGCTATTGAAGCTACGAAGTCAAATAGGTGTTGAAGCTGACCTTGATTCCTGGGAGTCTGAGCAACTGTCCTTGTGACAGCCGCCGTCGACAGATAAGCATGGCGCCCGCCACTTGCATCGGTCGATGAGCATATGCGAGCAAGCCAGGCTCGGTATTGGGTTGACATTGAATTAGCTTTGGATTCAGGGAGGCTGCCTATAACATGTCCTTTGACATCTGTACGTTATGTGGAAGCCACCAAGGACAAGCAGATATCTGTTGCCAAAAGAATAAAACAGCTTGGTATCACGATAGAGCATATGATATTCGCAGCACAGTAACACTACGTAGACGTAGTGTCTATGTTCGAAATCATGCAAATGGGAGAGAACTAAGCGATCGGAAACAAAATGGAGGCGCATCGATGAGTTCTGAAAACGGAAACAAGACTTGATAGATCTATTTGCGTATATACCACCAACACTAACCACGGACTAACCCCATACGTATCCTCGTGCTACCGACAGCAGGACCTGCTTTAGCCGCCAAAGATAAGACGCTGAATACTTGGAGGAAGTGGCCCCAAGACGGCATGCTACTAATCCCACGAGAAACCGCCGACACAGAAAGGAGTAGCCAAGGATGAAATAGACAGAAGTGAATTTCATGTAGGAGCTTACCTGCGACAAGTGTAGAAACTCAACAAGGGGAGCATGTAAGATAGATACAAGAGCCCTCTATGGCTTAGCCAGGGCGTAGTAAACTCTCTCTGTATGTGTAATAATATATTTGTAATAATCCCAATAGCTTACGTGAACCATCTTGGTATGTAGCAACTCGATGATCTGATTAGCCGACTTGGTAGGTAAAGCCTTGCTGTAGATGTCGACATCGTCTTGATGATTGTCGCTAGTCATGTCGACAGCCCTAGCCTCATCATCGACTGAGGCTTGCCTTGTTCGACGGGCTATTTGATAAAGCTGTCGTAAGAAGAACGAAATGATGATGGTTTGAATGCTTCGTCGTCAAGCTCCAGGTCAAATCTTACTCTTCCAAGACGTGCCAATAACTTGAAAAATTCATACTTGGACACTATTTGTTGACCTCAAGGGCCAAATCCTGTTGTATGTGATTTTTCAGAATTAGGTTGAAAACTCAGGAATGGTATTTTGTATCTGAGATGGGTAATTTACAGTCGCACACAGTAAGCACGTCTGGAATCTTTTGTTTTCGTACTTCTAGCTCAAGGGCAATGAATAGCAAGCTCTGAAGTTGTACCTGAAGCTGAAGGGATGAAACATGCGGCGGCTTGTGCTAAGACGTTTATGGCACTGCGAACAAAACGTAAGAGATGCTGTCGGAGGGCGCGGCGACCGATTTTGTCAGTAAGGCACACTGAGCACATCGAAATAAACGTGCACTGATGGCTTGGCTGCTGACGAAGAAGCGCTGTATTTAAAGTGAACCAACGAGAGTTATCGACAATAATTACACCCCTAAAAAGTTGACAAAGAGTCTCAAACGGTCTTTACATATGTTCCGCATGGCTCCTTTGCCATCCAGAAATTTGATTCGTGAACGCTTCAATCCTGCTCTCACAGCGTGCTTCTCGATTATGGTGAGTATGTCATGACCTTCTAACTTTTTGAGAAAGGTTTCTTGGTTTTTTCCTAACGTAATTCTCTCTCATGTTTAAAAGTAACCATACAAACCACTACTAGTCCTTGACATAGAACAGGCACCGAATCCAAGGCGTAATCCTCAAGAGAAAGTGGCTTTTCTGATATGCTTGTGCACACACGCCACGGTTCTGATTCTATTGTTCTTGGGGTTCTCGCATTCCTCCAAAGGATTCATAAGGTGATCATAGCCTCAGCAAGAACTCTACTGCCTGTTTGGAAGACAACGCCTACGAGCAGCTTACTGCAAGACGCAGGCCTTCTTACAGGGCAAATGGCCCTCGAACGAGTACGCCTCAGTTTTGCAGCCCGCCTCAAGAAGGTCGACCATCAACACCCAATTACAGCCTGTCTTGCTCACCAGGACAGGAAACTGACCAGACTTCAACGGACGGCTGGGCTACCCCAGGCCATCACTTCTATCCCTTCAGTACCATCCAAGATCTCTAGATCCAATAATCACGCAGACGAGAGCTAAAGCGGCCAAGGCCTTCAAGGCCTGGCTTTTAACCGTACCAAGCACACATACGGTTGTCTTCACAGACGGCTCCAAGGCAACTAACGGGGCCACGGGGCATGGGTATGTGATATACCGCAACGGTCGGTGCATAGCCCAGGGCTGTAGCAGACTAGGTCTGGCCGAGGTGATCGATACTAAAATAGAAGGGGCATAGGCTGGACTGCACTATGTCCTTCATATTGCACAAGGGGGAACAATTCACGTCTGCCTAGATAACACGGCTTTTATCCTAGGTCTTCGAGAAGATCTGCTGGCGAGCTCACAAGCAGCATTTGTTGGCTTCCAATACGCTGCCAGGATGCATGATATACACGCCCACTGGCCTCCAGGTCACCAGGGGATGAAGGGCGACCCTTCACTACTTACTAGCCGCCCGGTCAGGTGATGGGGACTTTACAATATGTCATCAGCGGTTTAACCACGTTGATGCCGTGACAACCTGCTGCTGCGGGGAGAATAAGTCGAGGCAGCGTTTCGTCTAATGTCACAAGTCGCAGCCCCAGCGGCAGCGCTGGCCAGCTATCAATCTCTCAGGAGCCAGCGAGCAGATTAGCCTTTAGACCCATTAGAACAATATTTTGAGGGATACTAACGGACTATAAAGGCTTTGAAGCCTTCCTGAAACTGACACGGTCCTTTCTCTAGGACGGTATTTACCACGGGACGGACAGGCTCTTGAATCTATTTTCTCCTTCCCCGTCTCTTTCCTGAAATTAACTTAGACCTGGATACAGGCCCGACTTGAGGGGCCTGGATGCAGCTGGAGATGTGCAGCCTGGTGAGACATAGTCGGGCTGCCAGAACGTCGCCACACGAGCCCAGCCTGCCCAGTCATTACTCAGGCAGAAATGGCGACCTGATAAGCATGCGTGATGGATGGTCAGCCAAGGGCAATGATGGATGGTGACCACTGCGGTCATAGGCAACAACTCATTTGCTGCTTAGACTTGTCAGAATGCAGGCATCATTCAATTGGTGCCACATTCGGTGATACTTCAATGCCTTGTGTATATTCCCACCCAGGTCACTTTAGAGCTTAGGATGAGGCTCCAGGATGCATAAGCGGCCGCAGAGCGCCCAGCATGTTATCGCTCAAGTTAGACGCAATAATGACACTACAATCGACCAACCCACTATTTGAGACTGGGTCTCTACGCCTCACGCTCCTAAGGGCCTGCTGTTCAAGATATACGTAGGCTACAACATCAAGAAGTACGAGAACAAAGTCACCTGACCTCTTGTTCAACAGGCTGGCACACTTTTTCATTTTTACATCTGGCTGTCTCCAAAATTTGGGACGATAAACGGAGAGCTGATCGCAGCATACTTACAGCATCGAATTATCCGTCAACTCACTCATGAGTCCGTCAATACCTGAGCCAATGAACGACTTCGCTCTTCACCGTGGGATGCCGGTCACACCTCCCCGCACAAATATCGCTCAAGAAGACGCAGCTCCAGACAACGACAACATAGATGATCAATTTAATCTTTACCGTCTAGACGATATGGCGTCCGCAACTTCTATGGCATTCCTCCATCAACCCTCTGATGACGTTCGTCCGCTTGGCAAGCCGGCAGCAAAGAAGAAGCTATACATCTTGGACATCATCACATCCGCTCTCTCCCTAACATATCTCGCTTTGGCGATCCTGGTGGTGGAGAATGAGTTTCTCTCGTGGCATCTTGGTGTTGGAAACAACCAACTCATCGCCATTGGGTTCCTGCTTAGCATCATGAACCTGGGTCTCGCTAGTGTCGCGCCAACACTGTTCATTCTTCTCGAAGCTAAGCTTGGCGCATCCACCATTCAGAACTACGACGCAATTCTCCGCAACCATCCCTTAGCATCGAGGCTCAGTTTCATTTGGCGAGTTATTCTCAGCTTTATGATAGCCCATCCTGTCGGGCTTAGTGTCGCATACAAGACTTTCACAGGCGGCGAAAGTGCTTTAAAGGTTAACGGTAGCGAGTACATAAACAACGAATCATACTACGGCATGTTCCAACCACCCGGTGTGACTGGAGGAGTCGGCATCACGTCGTTTCTGAATGCCACCCAACCGTTCAGAGAGGCGTCAACCCCACGGTCTCCAGGCTATGAACCACTTCTACCTGAGTTTCCACAATCCTATGGCTACAATGTTCTTTTGCTAAACGCCAGCAGTGTAGCGATACTTGATACGCTACAACCCGACTATATCCTCGCAGTACAGAGATTTCTTGCTATCGGCGAGTCATGGACTGTTACTGCGCCTGTTGTTGGCACTGTTGCCACCCCCAACAACTCAAATATCGGGAATTTCCACTCTGATTATATATCCGTCTGTGAAAAAGCAAAAGAAGAAGTGCAAAAAGAAGCACAGACTGGAGGCCACTGGATCTACAGTAACTCCTACATGTTTAATCACTGGGATCTCTCCATGTTCAGTCGATATTCGCAAACAGATCACTCCAAGCTGTACATCCGTATAGCACCAGGTCGTCCAACCTGTAAGGAAACCCCGGAATATATCTACCCCTTCAACATTTATCGGCAGGCCTGTCGGGGTACATGGTCAATATCTCGGGGTGGCGCCAAACTACTTCGTGGCTCTTGTAACGACACTATCCTGCCGTCCCCTAAGCAAGAGATGATCACCTTCAATAATCTTTCTCTTCAATCGTGGTACATGTCTTCCCTTGTAGACGTGTTAATGGCATTCACAGGAGATGACAGCAGAGGAAATCAGTCCAGCTGGATGATTCCATCTATGGCGACGTCCGTGGCGGCAATGTTGTGGCCGAGAATTTCATTCTTACATACTTCGAGGCCCTTTAACTCAACAGAATTCAAAGTGAATTCATACGGCTGGGTAACACCAAATAATACCCATCTTACATCAGAAGACATTGGCATCATATACCTAGTCAACACAAGTTCCCAGACGATCTTCTACACCCGAAACACGCTGCGGAGATCATACTGGCTCTATCTGGTCTTCTCTATCCAGCCGCTATTAGTAGTTATTGCTCTGGGGCTAACCGCCAAACTCTACTCGACACCGTTGAGTAGGGGATTTGGTTTGGTCTCGATCTTGGCGGGTATTGATTGCCAGAGTTTGGACAGCTTGGCCGGTGCATCGCTTTCGGGGGAGCTTGCACAACCAGTCAAGCTAGTCATGTCCCCCATGCAGACCAGCCAGAACAGTGCGATTCATTATCATGCGGCGACGTCCTCAAAGAGATTGAGGCGTAATGGGAGACTGGTTCGAAACGTTGTTTACCACTAAGACTCGTTTCTGGGATACCGCCAATAGTTTCACGACTTTCCCACAAATCCACAACAGCCTTAGCTCAATAGAAGGACATCGTCACGAGCAGATCAAAATAATCAACTGCGCCATAAAGGAAAAGCTTCAATATTGAGAACTCTGTCTCGTTATCTTCTTATTCTGCATTATACAGTCACGCTGCCAGCTACGTACCCTAACGCCAGACGGGTCGTGACAGACATTCACCTGCTGGATGAGAACAGGGTTCAACCCCTGGCTTCCCAACACATGTACTGCGCCACAGGGTCTTTAGCTCTTTAGATCGCAATCTCATTTCGTGTTCTTAGTCAACAGACTCCATTACAGCCTTAATCAGAGTTGATGTACAAGCAATATCTAGGAGCAAAGGTGTAAGGAGGGAATGGGCTCTGCATTACCATCAACACAAACACTCTTAATAAAGAAGCAAGTTTCCTACCCAAGTCTTTGAGGATACGTAGGTGATAACCAAAGAAACAACTAGGGCAAAAAAACAGTAGGGAGCACAGGACAGGCTTGAGATTCACTTGAGGACTTCTGACTTGACCTGATCAGGTCTGTCAGAGGCCTCTCAGGTGTTTCAGGTATTCCAAACGTCCTGTCTGGAATTCAGTCACTTTGAGACAACGCGTAAGGAAACTATACTAACGCCGGTGGGCTAAATGTATACCAGATAGCTATCAGTAACTTGGACTACCTGTGCCACAAGCCAATTTCACCTGCCCACGCTGTGGGGCAGCTGTTGGACAGGTAGTTGAACAGGTGGTCCCATGTGGCCCACCTGGCTGCTAGTGAAACTGGGAGGGAAACGGAGAGGAACCAGGTGGTTGGTAGGTGCGCAACTCCACAACCACACAACAACTCAAACCGCGCTCGCAGTGCACTCCAAGTCGTGAAACAAGAAGTGACTAACCGTACACTCAATCAAAGCCGGAAATGCTGTATCTAACGTCTACCAACCTGATCAGGGCCAGTAGATGCTTCTCAGCAACCCGCGGTTTGATGCGGTCGGTCTGTCGAGTATCGGCCCTTGTTGATCTCACATGCTGGCGAAGTTGGCTTGATGGGTGCGGGTAGGAGCAGTGGTCTGGACCACTGAAGACATAAGACAACACAATAAACAATAGCCTTCCGAGATGAGCCTCCTGGCGTCACTAGCCTTGATCAGGTAGACCGCCATCGATCCGTACGCTTTTGGGGTTTCCTTCTCGCTTAGCCACACGATTTTGGCGACGGCGGTTTCGTTCTCTTTGCTGAACTCCTCCGCTGCTCCACTTCTGTACTTTCCTTTCTCCTCCCACACAGCTGTCCATCTCACGAAGTCTATCTTGATCGGATACAGGTCGTTGTCCAGGACGCGCATACCCGGGGCGATCTTTTTCTCCGTGATTTGCTTGACCATCCGATATTCTGTGTCGTCTCGGCAGACGACCATGATGCGATCCTCATTCCTTGACTTCACGGTGAGGCCTGGCACTACCATCCCGTATGCCCGTCCGCGCGCATCTCCTTTTCTACCACCACTCTGATCATGCCTGCATTGGGCTTGTTCCCATTTTCCCTATCAACTCTCGAGATGTCAATTGCGCAGTATAGAGTGTCGGTCACGTTGGGCGGTGGTGCGCCGGACGTACGGGCCTGTGCATCATTAGTTTGCCTGGCTTGGGGGGTTCGGGCGACGGCGGCATAGGATGGACTAGGGCCGCTTTGCGTTGAAGCCAGAGTCGTAACGAACTCGAGCTTTCATGCGTCTTCGTACTATCGTCTTTAACGCTTGCAGGGCGCTACTGACCGTCTATAGCTTGTCCTTCATAGATCAGAGTCCCTCGTTCGCCGTCCAAAGTTCGTCTGTAGCTCGACGAAGCTCGCCCTGAATATCTTTGTCCCGCAGTTCCAATCTCTTCCATGCGTCGAAAACCACCTGGAGAGATTCATGAAGCTCCTTCATCTGCTTTCCCATCGCCAGGAGCAGTGCTCTGTCGTCCTCCTCGGCCGTCTTGGTCCTTCCTTTCGCAGTAGACGCGCTTCGGGTGGCTGTCGTCCGCACGCGATTTCCCGCCGGTTCGTTCGGTTCCACAGTTCCATAGTCGGCACCCTCTCGGTTTCCTCCGTTCAATCAAGCTTTGGCGGTCGGTTTATGTAGTCGTCGTAGTGGCAGTTCTGTTCCGCTGACCTCTCCCGGGTCGGACGCGACGTTGATCGTGTCCGGATCCCCCTCCATGTTTCACACGGGACGCGCCGCAAGTGGGTCCACAAGTGTCGCGCCACGCATCTCGGTACCACGCATCTCGGTACCGCGCCGTTCGCAAATCACAACTCAAACAACCTTCAACAGCAGCAACAAAAAGTAGATAATAAGCTATTCCCGTATGCCCTCAGAGCAGATCATACTTCTAGTACCTGTATGTTTACATTACAACCTTGACTCTCTCTTCCCACGGTGACAGCGCAAGCAAGTCGGTGGTTTCGAGCTGCTCCAACAGCCCCTTTTGCCTCTGCTATTTGGAGGAGCAGTGAAAAGTGTTGTCTATGACGTTGTATGCGGGCTTTGATACCGCTTTTCTAGTGATCTGTCGTCCTGTAGGAAATGTTAGGCAGTCTGGTTGAACAAAGGTCTCTTTTGTGATCACGACTAGCTTATATCCTCTTTCAACATTTTATCATGAAACAGGCTCTTGGCAGAGATTCTGTTTTAGTTGCTATACTGTATCCTCATACTGTACAGGACCAATGCATGCCCGCCCTTCAAACGCCACGGAGACGAAAAAGTTCACGTTCCGGTATCAATGCCTCTCAGTTATCAGTATCCACAGCGAGGGACGGATACTACGCTTAGAAATTCCAAACGGCTCATGCCATTGAGCCGCCACTCCGGTGGTTGCCCACAAGGCCAGCCATTTCCAACAACGCGCGATCTGCTTCGATATCACCGGTTCCCAGGTTTATCTTCCGCCGTGCCTCAGCCTCCCGATGCTCCCAAGCCCAACGCTCAGCCTGCGACTTGGCTTCCTCATCACCGCCACAACCCCATACTTCGAGACTTTCAATCTCAAATCGATCCTGGAAGTCGAACTTGCGCGACACGCTCGTTTGGAAAGCTCCGCCACCAGCAGTCCAGTCGTGGTTGAAGACCCCGTATTCGAACGAATCGTCTAGAAGCAATGAGACAGAGCCGAGTGACAACATGGTATTTCGCCGATGAGCTTGCGTCTGTCGAGGGTGAGGGCATCCGACACCGAGCATGGGTCGATTAGTAGGCGCCTTGGTGAAGGATACGAATTCTGAGTTGTATCTGGAAGCAGGGAAAACATCGTGGACAGGTTCCAGCTGGAAAAGCACAGTATCTCTCTCGCCGAAGCACTCTTTGGTCGTATGCTTCCACGGGTGGCTTACGTACACGCCGAAGGTGAGGCGCTCTCCCTTGCTGCCGTTCGGGAACCGCCGTGGGGGAATCGACTCCGCAAAGGTCGTTTCCTGGCTGCCATGGGGCTCATCGTTGATGCGAGTGCCGCGCACGAGGAGTATAGTGGGTGCTCTCCAGTTAAAAACCTTGCTCTCAAAGCTCCCCGTAGAGAACCCGTCCTTGTTTCCAGAATAGAGGGGTCTAAGCCGTCGGAACAGATCTGATCCCGGTAGAAAAAACGAAAGCTGGGAAAGGACGTTGATATTGAGAATGTCCCCGGGCTCTGGCAGCAAAGGTTGGACAATGTCTTCCGGCTGCTTTTCGACCGCCGGGTCGTCGCCCTTGTGTTTTGTAAAATCCAAGCTCTTGGAAAAGAGGAAGTGTTCGAATAAGGGACTGAAGCCGTTGAAGAGGTTGGGAAAGCAGACAGGCAGCACTTTGTTAAACTGACTAAACTTGATGCCGGGGGCTTTTCGACATTCAAGAAGGCAGCTAGAATGTGTTCGGCAGTGGCGCGGAGACTGTCCAGTTCGTCGCCCGTGACCCGGGTGGAATACATGGAAAGCCGCTCCTGCGGACCCAACGGAGCTATCAAGATGAGTAACATGAGCAGCCTGCGGAAGTTATCGGCTGGGATCATTGCTCCTTGCATCCTCGGTGCGTCGCCTTGCCAGACGGCGTCGTTAATATCCAGGAGCTCAAAGGCAGCAATCTCGAGGTCGTCGTCGTCGTCTTCTGGCTCCTCCGCAGGCTCGTCGACCGCGAAGCCTACAACATGGCTCGGAGGCTGCACGCCGCTCGCCGGTTCGTCCTTGGACCCCCCTCGGAGACGATAACCGCTTCGGAAGCTCTCCGATCGTGTACCGCAAGACTCTTGAAGATAAGCTTGGCGCGGTCCGTTGCCCCCTTCGCGAGAACCCGCTTGTGTCTCTGCGTCATGATCACGATCACCATAATCATCTGATCAACACCAAGGACGGCGGGCGCATCTTGCAGGAAGGGGAAGGCGCCGATATAGGACACCATTTGGAATATGACGGGCGAGACATGGAGGATGTCGGGTATCTCGAGGAAGCGGGCGAGGTTGTCTTCTTTTAGATAGCGGATGTCGCCCTGTATGTCTGCCAGGTTTTTGAAAACGTCTTTGAAGGAGTAGAGCTCGAGGGAAGTGAAGCACTGGTCTGCAAAGCGGCTGGCCTGCCGTGCTCATCGTTAGCGAGGAAGATACTCTGAGGGGATGGTGCTGCCTTGGTTGTGGGGACGTTTCTGCTGCTGGCGACTTACGAGTTCATGCGTGAGCTCCTCGTGCGACATGTGCCGCGTGTTCTCGCCAGACAGTGCTTGTCCCATGTTGAGATATGTATAGGAATTCAAGAGACATCGATATATGGTGTTGAAGACGTGCAATGGGCTCTGGAGTGATGATCACAGGCATGGCCATGTTTGAGGAGGGGAGAAGGGGAGCGGGTGGTCGATGACGGAAGCCTCTGGAGTGCATTAGCAGACGGAATGAAGGGATTGCATAATGAACAAAGCCTCGAGACCTGGAGTCCGCCCAGAGTTCAGCGCCCTCCCCCCAGAGCTGAGGTGGGTGCGTCACGTCCTGGGGGACGGAGCATGCCCCGCAACGTCACTGTCACTGGCCCGAGCTCCCCGGCCCCTCTATACTATAGACATGGGCAGAATGCATTGTACATGTGGTGCCACCCAGACGATCTTCTAGGATGGAATCATTCACACCGCAATCCACCAAGGATCATGACAGCGCTTTGGACGGGGCTTCTGTCAGCCACTGCTGTGCCTTTTCTTCCATCTGAGCATCTCTCAAGGTCGCACATGGCATGTCAATTGACCTTCGAGACTCATTGATGGCCTTGTCCCGTATTACTAAAAATCAGACCATCGTTGTATTCAACCCAGATGCGCCACCTTTTGCCCATGTTTTTTTTATATACGACGGAGCGGGGTCTTCAATGAGACGGTGTGTCCGTCCTTGGTGCCGATGCCAATGCCCATACTATACAATGCAGCCGTGCCGTAACTCGGTACAACCCAGAATCAGTCCACCTCGCTTTCCTATTTCTTGGGCTCGTCTGATGATGCGTCGGACGAAGACGGCTTCCGGCCGTAGATCTCCCCGATGGCACCGAGCGAGCTTTTGGGGTTCTCCTTCTTTAGCGGCTTATCCGTAGCCGGCGCCTCGGACGCATCGCCCCCGTCCTCAGACTTGTTCCACGCCGACAATCCCAATGCACCAAGCACGCCTCCTGACTTGGTCTTCTCGCCATCGGCCGGCGCCTCATCCTCGGCGGCACCAGCGTTCTTGGCTTCGAACTTGGCCCTTCTCTCCTGCAGCATGGCCTTGAGCGCCTTCTCTTCGTTGTCGCGGGCCTCGAGCTCGCGGATCCACCTCTGCCGCTTCTCCTCGGCGTCCTTGGCCTCCTTAATCTTGCGCAGCTCGGCAGAGCGTTCACGGTCCTTGTTGTAGTACATGCTGCCGGCAACCATGGCGAAGACGGTAAAGCCCTGGGCGGCGACACGCGCGCGGAACATCTTGTTGGCTTGGTTCGAGTCGCCACGGCGGATGGCGCGCCAGGCGCTGACAAAGGCGAAGACGGTGAGACCGCAGCCTGGCGCGTGGTTAGAGTGTTGCGTGTCGGAGGTTATAGAGAATTTACCTACCAAGAGGGATCAGGGGCTCCTCCTTGAGCTTGCGGAATACCTTGTGCAGGATGCGCTCATCGTAAAACTCGCTACGAGCCGAGTGATCTGGTCAGCAACGTCCTCCTACGACACGGCTCCTACAAAGCTCGAATGCAACTTACTTGTTCTCGTCAAACGACGACGGCAAGGGCCGGTCGAGCAGGGAAGGCTTTCCGTCGGGGCCGGGCATCCTGGCGATTTGATATTGGTGTTGTGGTTGTGATTGAAGTGGTGCAGGTGTTGAAGTGGACAATCATGCGATTCCACTGGCCGACAACTTCGATGATGAAATGGACTCCCGGACCTCTGATTTTCGGGGATTGGATGCGCCCAAAGCTTTGAGCTTTATCGAGCAGATTTGCGGCAAATCCCGACTCAGCATCTGAGACCTTAGGCAATCACTCAATGTCTTATCGTTATCTTCTATCTAATCGAAGCCGCACGGCCCATGTCCCTCGATTACAGACCCCGGTCTGCAGTGCCAGCGATGTCGCCCTGAACCCCCAGAATAGTGGCAGGGGAAAGGCGCGCCCTGCGGCGGGTATGGGTACTGGAGCCAATCCTCGGCGTCGGAGAAGCTGCTGACAGGGCCGTGCTGCAAAGCACACCGCAAAAAAACCGTCTGATTCTACCCCGCGAGCCCGACTTGAGCTCCGATGTCTGCCCCACTATGAACAAATTTACAGTTTAATTCAGGCTGGTGTCGGTCCCGGCCCACGTCCCGTTCGTGACTCTTTAGCTGGACTTCCTGGCCGTGACTCGACTGCCTTTTCCCCTCACCTTCTTACGCAAAACACCACAATCATGTCGGAAAACGCAGAGCCTCCCGTCGTCGCCGTCATGACCAACGGCTCCCTCAATGGCGTCAACGGCGACCACCCGCCGCGACCAAGGACACCACAGCCCCAAGGCATGTCCCTGACCGAGTACAGCGCCAACCCGTCCACGCCCCCGGAGGAGAGACGGAACCGCATCAAGGGCATTGTCCCCGACGACTTTCTCTTGCCCGATGGCCATCCAGACGTGAGAAATTCCCCCCCCCCCCAACCCAATGGCTCTATAACATACAGCAGTGCTGACACTGGCCGTGACTAGTACCTCCGACTGATCGCCGCCGCAACCTCTCGCGTCTACGAGGCATGCAAGATCACGCCGCTCCAGCCTGCCGTGAATCTCAGTAACCGACTCGAGTGCAATGTGCTCCTCAAACGCGAGGATCAGCAACCCGTGTTCAGCTTTAAGCTGCGCGGCGCCTACAACAAAATGGCCCACCTCGACCCTGCCAAGAGCTGGAAGGGCGTTGTCTGCTGCTCCGCCGGCAACCACGCTCAAGGCGTCGCATACTCGGCCCGCAAGCTCAAGATTCCCGCGACCATTGTCATGCCCGAGGCCACGCCTAGCATCAAGCACCTCAACGTTGCGCGATTGGGTGGTCACGTCGTCCTGCACGGCGCCGACTTCGATGCTGCTAAGGAGGAGTGCGCGCGGAGAGCGGCGCAGGATGGACTGATCAATATCCCCCCCTTCGACGATCCGTACGTAATCGCGGGTCAGGGTACCATTGGTATGGAGTTGTTCGGCCAGATCAACATGTCCAAGTTGGATGCCATCTTCTGCTGCGTCGGTGGCGGCGGCCTCATTTCCGGCATCGGCGTGTACGTCAAGCGTATGGCGCCCCACGTCAGGATCATTGGTGTCGAGACGTATGACGCTAATGCTCTGGTGCAATCTCTGGCCAAGGGAGAGCGCGTCGTTTTGGACAGCGTCGGGCTCTTTGCGGATGGTGCCGCCGTCAAGACAGTAGGCGAGGAGACGTTCCGCCTCTGCAAGGACGTCGTGGACGAAGTCATCCAGGTCACGACGGACGAGGTTTGCGCTGCCATCAAGGACATGTACGATGACACCCGTGCCGGTCTCGAGCCCGCAGGCGCCCTCTCCATCGCCGGTCTCAAGAAGTACGTCGCTCAGAACCCGAGTGACCGCCAGAGGTCCATGGTTGCCGTCACCTCTGGCGCCAACATGAACTTTGACAGACTGCGTTTCGTCGCCGAGCGCGCCACGCTCGGTGAGGGAAAGGAGGCGTTGTTGGCAGTCAGCATCCCCGAGAAGCCTGGTGCATTTTCCAACCTTATAACCAGCATCATGCCTCACTCCGTCACCGAGTTCTCCTACCGCTACGCCACGGACGAGGTCGCCAACGTCCTCATCGGTATCTCATTGACGGCACCGGCGTCCCAAAGGACGCAGGAGCTTCAGATGCTTCTGGAGCGCATCCGGTCAAACGACATGTCGGTGACGGATCTTTCTGGCGACGAGCTCGCCAAGAGCCATATCCGATACCTCGTCGGCGGTCGCTCCAATGTGCCCAACGAGCGTCTGTACATGTTCAACTTCCCCGAACGTCCCGGTGCCCTAGAGAAGTTCCTCATGACCCTGCGTCCCAAGTTCAACATCAGTCTCTTCAACTACCGCAACTACGGAGGCGACACAGGCAAGATTCTTGCGGGTATCCTGTGTCCCGACAACGAGGTCGAGGAGCTGGAGAAATTCCTCACCGAGATTGGCTACCCGTGGGAGGACTGTAGCCAGTCGGCCGTCTTCAAGACTTTCCTCCGCAGTTGATGAGAGCTGTTCAGGAGTTACATGAGGTTGATTATAGTTTGGCGTAGGGAGTTTTGCAAACATTGGGAGATTCATCTCGGCGGCATCGAAGCGTCCGCGGGACCATCGCGCTGGGTTCATGTATGACGGCACATGAGATAAAAGTTTTTCAACCTCCAAAATCCTTTCCATAGATAGACTACCGCATTCAATTGGACATAGTTTAAACTCTTTTGCGCCTGAGTGAATTTTTTTCTCTTTTCTTTTTGCATTATAACCTCTGTTGCTTCGTCCCAATTCTCCGATCTCCTTCGTCCGATACCGCAGCACCGCGATAAGAGGCAATGTTTCGATAAGTGCACGGACGCAGCACCACGTGACAGTGCCAAGACTTCGAAAATGCTCCCACGGAAGCCATCCAGGCCCCTTCAACACCAGGGCCATCGGCATCGCGAAGCTCTACGCCGCACGACATTTCTCCAACCCGAAAGCTCCGGACAGCTCCCCAGTGAGAGCACGTACCCCTACAGGTTCCCTCGAAGAATTGGGCTCTAAGCTCCGAGCTCACCTTCCGCCACCAGACCGCCACTCTTTAATCCCAGGGACATTTCTCGACCCCGAGAACGAACCGAAGAAAAAAAATGGCCTCCCTCGCCGCCTCTCTCCGGTCTCTGACCCTCACGACCGCCCGCGCGACGATCCCCCGCATTGGCGCCACTGCTGCAACTGCGACGACGACGACGACGCGCGCCCTTTCGACGGCGATTCTGACCAAGAAGCCCGCGCAAAAGACTGAGTCGGTGCTCGCGCACTTCGGGCAGAAGGCTGCCGCCGTCGGCAACGCGGTGGTGCAGCAGACGAGGGGGATGAAGGTGCACAGCTCCGTCAAGAAGAGATGTGAACACTGCAAGGTGAGAATTTTGAGGTTCTGTCTCGAGTGATTTGTTGTTGAAGTTGCGAGCTATGGGTGATGAGGCAAAACAGGGTCTTTGGACCCAATGCTGGGGAGGGGGGGGAGTATGGAGCCGAGGGGACGCGGTTTTTGAAGGAAATACTACCTTCACGGGATACGGGCTAATGTACAACTCGACAGATCGTCCGTCGCAAGGCAGGCAAGCGACACAACGGATACCTGTATGTCATTTGCAAGGCGAACCCCAGGCACAAGCAGCGCCAGTCGTGAGAGACAGATCCTAGTATGGAGACGTCGGAGCTGTGTACGAGAAAAATCTGTACAATTACCTGGAGGACGCGTGAGCAAGGAGGTGAGGGTGCGAGGCTGCTGGTGCCATGGATGAGCTTCAGAGAACCCCCTAGGAGAGCCTGCTATCATAGACGTCAAGCGGGGAATGACCAGCAAGAGGGGATGCTCGCTCGTCACGAAGACACTGCTGAAGCATAGACAAGCAGGCAGCGATGCTGGCCTTTGTATTATACAAGATATCACATTTAAACTCTACATTCCGTCAACGTAGCGCTCCATGCCCTGCCACTCCGTCTTGCCCGTCGAGATGAGGTAGCGGATATGTCCCTAGTTCCCACGCTTTAGTCCCGTACTGCAGACACGGACGAGGAGAGTGAAGGAAATGGACGCTTACGAGGTCCGTCACGTCTCGGTGACGCTCAAACTCATCGCGTGCAAACCGCCTCGACTCGGCGCGGGTGTTGGGGTCCCCGATGCGCCGCGTGCCGCGGATGATTTCGCGGTAGAGCGAGAGGGCGCGGGATCTCTGGAGGAACTGTGTTTGACGTCAGTCTACTTTTTCTTTTTTGGCTCGCCAAACCGTCAATTCCGTGTCTCGAGCTCAAGCGTGTGGGAGACTGGAAAAGGGAGTCTCTCACATGATCCAGACTCAACGCCTTCTTGCCGAGCCGCGACCTGGCCGAGCCATTGGAGTAGCTGCGGACGAAGGACCACAGTGGGGTTTTGAGGGGCATTAGGCCGGATTTTTGGTGTTGACTACATCTGAATATTGGGAAGTTCCCAGAGGCAGCGAGAGCGTCCCGTAGTTCGCTATGCGCTCTCGCCGCAAAGATGTGGAAACTTTTGAGAGTGGATGAGGTCAGGACGGGGAAACTTCGGGCCAGGAGGGGGAGCTTCTGAACGGAAAGGTCCCGCTTCGGCCGGGGCGCCGTGCTTCAGTTCCCCAGGATGTGAATTTAGTGGACGCGTTCCGGCGCGTTCAGTGACAAGGCCAAACACCTCAGTGGGATTTATAAGACGGGTTCGCAGTCATCTTCTTAGAACCTCGCGGATTTACCACGAGGTAGAAAATCGCAACTTGTCGATTCCCTGGATCTGATACACTTTCAATTCTAAAATGGCGCCGCCTCCTGGAAAACGCCGCAGGGCGCCGACGAACCCCATTGAGGCGGCGAACCGCAAATCTGACGAGGAGTTCGTCAGAGACCATCTCCAACCAAGGTTCGTCTCCTGGTCGCCTGACGCAACCCCCGCAATGGATTCGGTTTCAAATCCCACAAGCTCACCTCATAATCTCTAATAACTAGTCCGGGCTGGACATCGTGGACGCATCCGCAAACTAATACACCCTACATCCTCTCGCTCAAGTCGTCTTCTGCGCTCGCTCAGCACGAGCTGCAGGCCTGCTTCGACCTCATCGAACGCACCAGCGGGGCAGATTACCGGGCCTCCAAGGATGGGTGGAAGCCGGTGAGCAAGAAGAAGGAGATGAGGAGCCCCGAGTTAAGGTACATCCTCGTCAAAGAAGCCGTGGCTGCGGCGGATGGTGATCGTGACGGAGGCGACGAAGAAGAGGCAAGCGAGGAGAGTGGGAAGGGGAGAATATGCGGGTTCGCGAGTCTGATGCCTACTTTTGAGGAGGGCGAGGCTGTCGTTTATTGCTATGAGATCCATCTCATGGAGGAGCTAAGAGGGTGAGTCTCGACGTTCCCACTTGGCCCCGAGTATGTTAGTTCACTGACGGCGCCGCAGCACCGGCATGGGCCGCAAACTCATGGAGCACCTCGCCAGAGTGGCCGAGAGCATCCCAATCATCGAAAAGGTGATGCTGACGTGCTTCCTCGCCAACGCCAACGCGCGCGCGTTCTACGAGAAGCTGGGGTTCGAGAGAGATGCGATTTCGCCTGCTGAGAGGAAATTGCGGTTCGGAAAGGTGTTTGTGCCGGATTACCTCATCATGAGCAGGAGGGTGCGTGGTGGGAGCAAGAAGTTGAAGGGTGGTATTGCTTGATTTTCATACTCAGAGTTCATGAAAAACATATTTATAATTGCCATGCAGAGTGCAACGTAGGATCAAAAGGAACAAAAATAGGAATGGAGGGGGAAAAGCAAGCATACGACGAGATGATATGAAGTACCAGCTGAAGCGGTCAACCGAGAAGTGAGGCTGAGATGCATGCCGAACCGAGATTTAAGCTCCTGCGGACAAGTCCCGTCGGGGTTTTCCTGTCGCTTCCAACAGGACTTTGGTCATGGTGAGATGAAATGACAAGGGGTGACTCAAACCTAATTTTGGGAGACATCTCCGCTCTCACTGCAGCAGTTCGAACCAAACTGTTCATCCTGTGTAAAGCCCCCCATCTCGGTTCCGTGCCGTGTAACGTAGCGCAAAGCGAGTCTACCTGATAATCAACGGCCTGATCGCTGAAGCTGCGTCGGGAGCAGCAACTGGCGAAAGCAAACAGATGCGAATCCCCTTCGATTCAGCGACATTCACTTCTCCCACATCGTTTTTTTCGGGAGCTCACATCAAACGAATCGTTTGACAGCATCGGCCCCGATGGCAGTGAAGCTGAATTATCCGACCCATCTCCAACACATGCCAGCCATTCACTCACGGCTCCTGGGACACCGATTCACAAGAGAAATTAGCACCCCTTCCATGGGAGCAGCAGCAGACGGCAAACTAAAAAATAAAATAAACAAAACCCCTAGTCTGCCTCGCGCACCACCCCTGGCCCGCTAAGCTCAGCCCTAGGACGCCATCATCAGCTCTAGCGTCTCCGCCACGGGCGCAGGAGCCGGGATGGGGCCCCCGTTGGCCGGACCCCAGTCATCTCATCAACCGGGAAGCCACAGGGGGTGATTTTCGTCGGAGCACTCACACCACGGTCTGACAAGCTTTTCCTCACGCTGGTGCCTGTCGTGTCAAGAAGCCGTTAGCCGGGGGTCCGTGTTACACAAACCAGTGATATTACTGAGATGTGAAGGAATCAGGCATCGATGGATGAGAGAGTGTAGGGGTTTTGACACAGTCCATTCCATCAGGAAGCCCTGGTCTCGACTTTGGCAAGACGCCAATGGCGCCGTCTAGCAATCTAGTGCGGGACTGGCGTCAAGGTCAATTCTGGTGAAGCGTGCTCGCCGCCTACGAGAAATGCACTGTTTGTGCGTGGCTCTGTGACCTGGTCTCACGCTTCATACCCCATCCGGTGCGGCGCCCCTTCGAGAGTGCGATCAACCCATCTGCATCCGTCTGTCCAGGCCTTTCAGCCGCTGGCCGCCCCCCCGGTTCTCGAGGCGTGCCTCCGTGTCCTCACATGTCTCATTTGCCCGTATATCAAGACATGGTGTCCCTTTGGATTCGACCTGCCAACGGTGTCCTGACTTCCTCGACGTTCCTCTGCGTTTGGAGCCTGTGGAATCTCTGCACCTCGAACGACCCGTCAGTTAAGCACGACTTTGTATGAACACCACCCCACGATTTTCACCATGGAGTACCAGCAGCAGCCTCAGATGCAGCCGCAGATGCAGCCGCAGATGCAGCCGCAACAGCAACAACACTTTGAGCAGCCACAGTTCGTGCAGCACCAACCCGATCAGCCGACCCAGCAAGAATACGTCCAGGGCGCCAATGTCCAAACCCAAGAATGGCAGTCCAGCCTCATGAACTGCGGACCATGCGATACCTGCATCGTGGGGACTTTTCTCCCCTGCCTACGTACGTTCCCACTCCCCTGAGCCACGTCCCCCATCGGCATCACGATACTAACACCTATTCTCTCCCCTTCAGTCCTCGGTAAGACCTCGGAGCGCATGCGCGACCCCACGATGCAGACCTACGAGGCCATCAACACCGACTGCATGCTCATGTGCGGCATTTCCTGGTTCACCGGCTGCGGCTGGATCTACGCCATGATGAAGCGAGGCGAGATCCGCGAGCGCTTCGGCATCAAGGGCTCCGGCTCTTCGGACTGCTGCGTCAGCTACTGGTGCCCCTGCTGCGCCCTCATCCAGCAGGACAAGGAGGTCCAGGCTCGTCTGTCGACGGGGCCCATCGTCCAGGGCTACCAGCCGCAGAAGGAGGGGATGCACATGCCGCAGCATAGTTGAGCACCCGGAGGAGGGGCTGCCGTGTAGGGAGCCTTCCGGGGCTGACTGGAAAGGGGTTGTTTCTTTTGTTTATGGATACGGATATGGTATACCCATGGGGATCGAGGTGTAGGGATCACCGACTCGATCGAACGAAGTCGTCGGTCGACAAACACAGCTCCGAATAGGCGCCGTCACACTTGTTTACTCGCTCGTATCGCCGAGTTTAATCAAATCATTTGCTATTCAGCTTACCATTCTCTCTCGATTTGGCTGTCTATGTCACTCACCGCACAGTCACTGGGGGAATCCCTCATTGACTCGGTCATTCTGGCGGTTGGTGATTCACGACGTCAATCCGACACAAATCCCCTACTACAAAAATAGATACCTCTTCGACACGGCCTCGTGCATCGTCTCGTTACTGTCGAAAACGCCTCAAAAGTTCCTCTGTCTTCACACTACACCTTCGAAACATGACGACTTTCCTTCGCCACGGCCCACCGCCGGCCCCTACCAAGGGGACCAAGGGGATCGACACGTGTGGCTTCGTACGTTTCCCAGTCACAGAGCTCGGGTAGATGCCCTTATTCCAAAATCCTGACCTGAATCGGCTGAGATTCCAATAGGTTTCCCGTGGAAGCTCTTCCGCTGAGGTGCGACGCCGCGGACAAGGAGTGCCGCACCTCTGGATCCTACAAAGGCTGCCCCTACCCGATCCCTACAACATGTATTCACACGTCCACGCTCGACAGCGAATGCAGACCTGGTGAAATTTGTTGGTAAGTAGCACCTATGCCACTAAGACAAAAATGGCATCTGCGTCCTCGGCCTTTGCATACTGACGGGTGCAAATAGTGGAACGCCGCCGGAGACTGCGTGCTATACCTGGCTGTCGATGCAGGACACCAAGACCTACACCCTTTTCCATTGTTCCTCGGTCTCAGGGATGGGGACTCTGATGGCGGACTCGACGATGGCGACACCTAGCCCTGAGGTGACAGTGACGACAACTAACGGGCCAAGATCAAACACGGATGCTACCGCAACCGCTCCTGTTTCCTCGACCAGGATCTACACGATCACAGTTGCGGCCCCCATCGTCACCAGAACAGAAACTATCCTACCGGGGCCTACCTCCAACGCTCCTGCGGGTGGCGGGGAAGTCTCGGCCGGTGCTGTTGTTGGGAGCGTCGTCGGAGCACTCGCCTTTCTAGGAATTTTGACGGGTGCCGCGTTGTTGATTGGGATCCGTTCGAGGAGGAAGAGAATGAAACGAGAGGCAATGGAGACGGAGGCTTTCAATTCACCCACTGAAAAAGACGGCATAATCATGGTCCCATGTCGTTTTGGCACCAGTGTACCCGTTCCTCCTTCGTGCGATGGACATCCATCGAGAAGGGCCGAAGAGAGTTTCTTGGGAATCCCAAACAGGCCTCCTAGGAGACCTGCGAGAAGCCCAGAAAGAAAGATCAATGTGACCGACGGTGGCTGGATCTAAGAGGCAGCGGTATAATTGACTTACGCCGGGCTGCCTTCTGCGGCGGGACGATTTGTAGATAGCGTAATAGAGGTTAGGTCGGGCCATTCCGTGATAAAGCCCTTCATGTATTTGAACCGCCTTGGTCCATGAAAGGATCCCAACGACGAGGCGACCTGGCTATCGGTTCTCGTTCAAAGACCACTGACGACTTGATTCAGTGAAGACAACCGGGAGTGGGCGTTTCATTTCGATTCGAATACAAAGAAGCATGCCAGCGTGAATGAAACTATGAAAAGACGAGTCTATAATGATGCCTGGCGAAGGCTCCAGAAGAGTGTGCTTTGGTGGCCTACGGAGCGGGCCGCTGCCTAGCTTCCACGTAGGCCCACGGCAGCTTCACCCCCTAGAACCGATAATTCAAAACCAAGGCAAATAGCTTCTACAACGATATCCGTCAACCTTCTTGTACTGAACTTGGGTCCGAGATTATGGCGAGCAGACGCCGTGCCCTCTTTCACTGGCCACCTAACATGAAGGTTTAAACTCTGACATGGCCTTCGCCTACAAAATGGGTGGGTCCTCTTGGTTATTGGATTAGCCATGGAAGAGACTATAATCAGAGGGTAGAAATAGTTTAATGTTAGTAGGGACATTCTTAAGTAGGTGCCATTATTCGAACACCGCAAAGCATGTATCGAAAGTAAGCGTGAATTCCATTTCAGTTGACGTTTTCGAAGTCAAGACTGGAGCCTCAATCCACCTGCTTCAAGAACTTGGTGAACCCACATCACAAAAATACTGCCATCAACACCACACAAGAGCACGGGTTGCAGTTCATGTCCCATGTTGATTAGAGGAAAAAGGACAAATATCCTTCTGGATGTAACTCGACTACAGCGAACTCGAGAGGCAGCGCGGTTTCCTGTGTGGAAGGCTTTTCTGGGCGACAAGCAAGAGACAAAGTCGACATGCGAGAGTTGGATCCTCGGTTCAATCCGAGTTACACACGTCCCAACTTGAATCCTAACGCCGTGACAAAATGGACATCAGCAACCAATCTGGTGATGTAATTCGTTTATATTTCTAACCACTACTCATCTTATCGAAGTCTTTCCATTCGTATGGTCTAACAGAGTGAGGGTAATGCGCATGCTGGAAAACACAATAGCCGTCGCCGCACCGAGGGGCGGCCATCCGGAGGGTGAGACAAGCGCTGTGACACATAGCTGTTGAGATGAACGTTCAAGCCGCAGCGGTTCCGGCGGTCTGGGTGGTGATGTGTCAACGGGAAGCGGGACGGGGAAAGGGAAGTTCCCTGGAGACCGCCGACGTGGACGTGGATCCTTGTGTGGGCCGAATGAGGAGCTGCCGATACGAGGGTATCTGCGATTCATAGCTGCTTTAGGACCAGTGACTGGAGGATTCGCCCTCACACACGTCGAGACTCGGGCCGCGGACGTGTTCACTCCCCGAAATCATATTGGCTTTGAGCAGAGTTCCTTGAACATTGAGCCGCAGTTCCTCAAGGTTGTCCGCGTGGCCCGATATTTCGTGATGAACCGAGAGACAGAAACACAGATGAGCTGACTAGGTTGGCGCGACAGCTGGTCCTCCAGGTTAATGAGCGTCAAAGTCAATAGTTAAGCCGACAGCGATCCAACCCCGGTCAAACCAAAAGCAGCAGACGTTGGCGGGTGGAATGCGTGAGATTCGAAGTGAGACATTGCGCAGCGTGGACACCATCATGCGGGCATGCCAAGGGATCGGAGCGCATTTCAACGCACTTTCGAACCCATGGATACATCCGGTTCGAAGTGCATGACTTTGATCAACCAGAAGCGAAGTCGCTGATGTCTGATGCACGGTGGTAAAGTCGGCGGGGCAGTGTCACGCGTGCGACGCTGCATCCGCTGTGAGCCGATGCCGGTGGATTATCGCGATAACCTAAGCCAGTAAAGTGGGCCACGGTGCTTAATCAGATGATCTGATAAGATCAAATTCTCTCACTTGCCCCGAGCACTCACTTGACTTTCCGAAATTCCACCATACTTTTTTGCCCAAACCTCCCCCACCTCAGCGTGTGAGGTCGCAGCTCTCCATCTCTCCCTCTCGCACGACACCACACCGGGAGCTTGCGCCTCATCGCGGTCGGACATATTTGGCCATCCGTCGATGCGAATCTACCCATCTCGACCGTGAGAATGCGCGCTCTCTCGTCGTCGTCGACTCCGCGCCCGTCGGTGCACCGGGCCCTGCTGCCGACGCTTGTCGCCGCACTGTGCCTCTTCATCAACCCGGCCACGGCGCTGGCGGGTTCCGGCGGAATATGCTTCGACTCATGCTCAAACACCCTTCACGGGCCGCGGTTTAACGACACGCAATCCTACAATGGGACCCTGCCGGCAAAGTCGAAGCTCATCGCCTCGTGCGAGAGCCGGTTACACATCACGTCGTTGTATCTCTGCGTCGACATGCACTGTGATCTCACGCACCGTGTCGCCGGATTGAGCAACCTCAACCACACCTGCCAGACGTACATGAACCACCCACTGCCGCCCTTCGAGATTGTCGCCAATTATTCGACGGAGGAGATTGCTGGCCTGAGGAGGCTTACCAAAGAAGAGAGTATCGACACAACCGTGCTGAATGAGGTGGTGCTGCCTACGGATGCTTTCTATAAGATCTGGTTTGATACGCTCGTACGACGGACCTATCTTGGGACCCGCATCACTCATGACTGACACGTGCCTAGGACTCTGTCGAGTACACCTACGGGTACCATTACAGATATGGGTTCGTCGTCAGGCTTCCACTTACCTCGACTCCCCTTTCTAACCCATCATGCCAGCTTCTACGTGATCGTTTTCTGGTTCATCGTTGTCGCCATCGGATTGGCATCCCGTCTCGTGTCGGCCATCGGAAACCTTCAAAAGCAGGAGTACGATCCCCGAAAGACGATCAGCATCTACCATTCGTCCGCCTTGTGGCTCAAGCGCTACATCACCGTCCCGGCCACCTTCGGATACCGTTGTTCGCAGAACCTCGGTTGGTGCACGATACCGCCCCGAATCCAGAGTCTCACCATTTTTGCCTTCATTGTCGTAAACACCTTCTTCTGCGTCCATGGATACATCGTCTTCCCCGGTCACATGTAGTGAGTGCAGCCTCTGTAATCTTCCGACGTAGGCTCGCCCACTCACGTCTTCCTAGCTGGCCAAAGGTCTACCACCAGGTCTGGCGTTACGTCGCCGATAGAACCGGCATCATCTCGTTCGCCAACTTTCCCATCATCTGGCTGTTCGGCATGCGAAACAACCTACTCATGTGGCTGACCGGCTGGGACTTTGGAACGTATAACAACTTCCACCGCTGGGTCGCCCGTGTAGCGACGCTCCAAGCTGTGATCCACTCCGTTGGCTACCTTGTCCTCGTCTTGGATGGTAAGTATCACATATTTCGGGTAACAAACATGCGCTGATTCGTCTCTAGATGGCGACTGGGCATACTTCATGTCGTGGTGGAAAATAATGTTTTGGTGGGCGGGCTGGTTTGTAAGTCTCCGGACCTCACTTCCCTTGTGATCTCTGCTAACAGTCGGCAGGCAACTTTCGGCATGGTTGCCCTCCTCGTGGCTTCGGTGTATTGGATGCGGCGAAAGCAGTACGAGCTGTTCCTCATCCTCCACATCCTCCTCTCCATTCTTACCCTCATCACGATGCTTGGGTATGTTGCCCCCAAACCCTGTCCTCCTGCTACATACTGACATTCCACAAGTCATGTGTCCATCTTCAAGGGCCAGTATGACATCCTGTCCTGGGTACCCTTTTATATCTGGATTGGCGATCGCGTGCTACGCATGTCGAGGACGCTCTCCTTCAACCTCAAGTTCTGGAACACCTTCGCCCTCGCGAGCTACGACGCGAACTCCAACATCATTCGCCTCAACATCCCCTACTCCACCAGCTTCTACGAGCCGAAGCCTGGCACGTACTACTACCTCCACGTCCTCAGCGACAAGTGTTTCTGGGAAAGCCACCCCTTCACCATGGCATGCACGACGACAAACATGCATGTCAGGAGGAAGTCCTCGTGCGAGCAGACGCCGCTGCTCGTAGCCGGGGAACCGGACCAAGAACCAATGTCCGAGGTCGCGCTCGAGCCGAGGAGAGGCCAGCCCTCGATGACCTTTCTCATCCGGCCCTACGACAGCTTCACAGCCCGCCTCCGCGAGGACGCTGCAGCGGCATGGCCCCGCCCCGCACGGCTCCGCGTTTTCGTCGAGGGACCATACGGCCATACGCAACCCTTCAACCAATTCGACGACCTGCTCTTTATCGTCGGAGGGAGCGGTGTCGTCGTGCCACTGGCGCACCTCGCAGAACTCACCAAGGCTTCGTCAAAAACGAGGTCGGTTAAAATCGTCTGGGCCGTCCGCGAGCTGAGTTTCGCCGTGGACGTCTTGAGGCAAGATTTCGAAGATGCCTTCGAAGGCGGGAAACTGTCCGTTGACATCTACGTCACGCAGCACAGCCTCGCCTCCAACGCCGCGCAGCCGGACGACTGGCCGGAGCAGGTCCGCTTGCTCTACGGTCGTCCAGATGTACGCGAAGAGGTGCAGGATGCCGCGACGGGATCGGATAAGGCGAGTCTCGCCGTCGTCGCGTGCGGGCCGGCCGTCATGGCCGACGACGCGAGGAAATCGGTGGTTGAGATGCTCGACCGCGGATGGTCAAGGATTGAATATTTCCAGGAGAGTTTTAACTGGTGAGCGATCTACCACGGACTAGATTCGGTTGCCTTTCTTTTTCTTTCTTCTTCTTTTTGGATATAGAGCGATACACCGAGCATGAAATGGCGTCGAGCGTTTGGGATATCTTTGATTTACTTTACACCGTATAATACATGTTTAACCGGGATTAGACTATTCGCTGCTGGTGTGTTCGGTCTTCTGCTTCTTGTGCTTCACATCCTTTACATCCTCCTCCATCTTCTCGCTCTTTTCGTCCAACCCGCTCCATTTGGGCTTCCCGTCCGGCAGGTCGACAACCCTCTGGCCGTAGAAAATGTGCATCCTAGCATCCGTCAGCATCGTTTTGACTCTCGAAAACGGTCCTCGCACTCCCAAGGAAGTAGAGGAGGTGAGACTTACTGGACGGCGAAGTTTTTGCGCTTCTCCTCGCCGTCAAAATGGAGCAGTCCGGGGAACAGGAGGACCATGTTCCGGCCCTCGTCCATGATGCGGCTGCCGCAAAACCCGCAGCTGACTTTGCAGGGCAGGTCGTGGCCCTGGAGGTTCTTGCCGGAGGAGTAGAAGACCAAGCCGTCGACGCCCTTGTCAAAGGCGAGGTCTTCCTTGTGGAAGATTGCGGCCCACTGGAAGGGTGCGCCTGGTGTTGTCAGCGTCAGCATGCCGCGGGGGTTTTGCGAGGAAGGAGAGCAGGCAAGGACTCACCGTGCATCTTTTGACAGTCCCTGCAGTGGCAGTACTTTGAAGCCAAAGGTTTATCGCGCCGAAGCCAGTACGACACCTGGCCGCACTGGCACGCACCGCGGATCTTCTTTTCAAAGCCATCGCCGTGGGGGTGAGCTTTGCCGGGCGGCACGTACGGGGCCTGGGTCTTCCAGTCTTCGTCCTTGCTGTTGGTCGTCTTCTGGGTCGAGTTTGTTTCCGCCGGTTTAGTCATGTTGACGGAGGTGGAGTGGAAGAGTTGGTGGTGATGGTGTTGACACTGAGACGAAGATATCGGAGTCTCTGAGCGTTTGTGCTGGGATACCGGGCTGTATCTCGGAGATGGAGGTGCTGCTGACGTCGTCTGATGCCGAGCGAATGCAATCGGAACCGCGACCCGTCGCGGAGCTCGAAGCTTTTGTTGTTGGAGAATGGACGACCCGAGCGAGGGTAGCCGGAGGGTCCAATGACGCGCTGATGATGACATCACGGGAGGGGAATTGATGATGCCTCTATTGTAGTGGAATAAGAAAAGCCCGCACGGTCGTCGCCCTTTTTTTTTTTTTAGAAAGCCAAAGGGAAATAGGAGAAAAGCCACCGAAACTGACGATCTCCGGCGGAGACGGGGTTGGCGTGTGACGGTCGTGGCAAGGCGATCGGGTTGGTTTCTGGTGCGTGGTCCGAAATGCGCGCGAGTTTGGGGGCCAGACAAGCTAGAACCATCCGTCTGCACATGGGCCAGGCTATTTAATTTGTTTGACGACGGCCCGGCCTCTCAATCGTGCATCTTTTTGACATCATGATTGAGTGCCGCCGCGATAGTCGAACGGGACCCTGACAAGCCATACCCGCCGCGTCCAGGGGTGAACGGACGAGAGAGGGGAGTGGATGAGCGGGAGACGCTCGAGGCTGTCGTTCGAGATGTCATCGGGACATCATCGATCGGATCGTTTCACCCCGCAGACTCCAGGCGAACCGGGAACAGAGGGCCCCCGCTGGACGGTAGATGTCACCCCTCTTTTCTTCTTTTTGGACGCGTGTAGGTGTCATATAGGGTAAGGCGCCACGTGGGAAGATGCTGAGTTCGCCAGAGACTTCGTAACGGTTGCGGAATGTCATTGGGAGGCGCATGGCCGATTGGCAACCTGGAAGCTTCGGTACAACGGCTTGTGCGCTTGTACCGAGACGGATCGAGACAAGTACACGAGGATGGTACCGGTATCTGCGGGTGCTACCGTCATCTTGGTCCTATACCGCACGGGACGTTGCCAGGCTTGTCAACGGTCCGTGGTGGAGGCACTGGTTGGTGATACTTTGGTGTTGACCACCTCTCCCTATCTCCCCCAACCACCCCTCCGTGAATATTGCCGTCACCGACGAAACCGACACACCCTTTGGCGTCCAAATCGTGGCCCAAATCGTGGAGGCTGTTTCTGCATCGCAACTGTTCGTTTCATTTCAAACAAAATAATGGATTCTAGTAACCTGTGCACGAAGGGAAAGCCTCCAAGTCCCTTCAAACGCTTTGCAACTCGAATTCTGGATGATCCATGTTGTCCCGAGCGTCCTGCCACCCGTGGAAGCCCTTAGACTTCTTTTTCCCGGTATTCCGAAAGGACATACCCCCTTTGGCGGTTCGGCGATGCATGTTCTCAGTCATGGTCGGGGGGTTCGCAAGGTACGCTTTCGTCGTGACAGACGGGCCGCCGCCGTCGGTGCTTGTGCCAGGGGAGTAACTTGGATGATTGGCGGGGGTATGTCGGACTCACATCTTGCCGTTGGTGTTGGTTGTTGAGATGTTGGTTGTCAATTTCTCCCTGAAGACAACTTGCTTGGATGCTGGTGTCTTGGCATTTGCTACGCAGATTCTTGATTTCCTCTGATTTTATAAGCTCCATCTACACGGGCCGGTCTTGGTATTAACTCACGAGCACCAACGGTTTCTCTAGCTCCTGGCAATTCCATGCCCCGAGCACAACCTCGTCCCAAGCACAATCGGATTCTTGGTCGTCTTGGACAGCGACACTAGCAAAGCGCAGGTCCTATCAAAGGGAATACACACAGTTGTGCCTTTTACGATGATTAGCCGGATGGCCGATGCAGAATCTCAGCCGAGGCCGAACGAAGAGGATGCCGAAGCGCAGGTGTGCTCTGGGTTCAGCCTGAGCCTGGTTCGAGGGCTTTTCTTACTTTATCCCACACGCCTGGGGGGTTTTCTTTTCTTTTTATTTCTTTTCGTTCTTTCAAAGTACACAAGTAGTCTCATGAACACATCAGCTAGCAATCCGCCGCCAGTCTTGCCGGCCAGAGCTCACCTCATATTGACCCGATACATTGAGCTTCCTCGGGTGTTCTTCCGACACTGCTCATTCTGCAATGCATATTTCCTCCACGATCTTGTACTTATCTCGGGTTCTCTACCCAAGGGACGAATCCCGAGCCGGAGTCAGACCACCAGTTCCCAGAAGCGCCAAAGATAGTGCCAATCGCTATACCTTTTTCGCGCGGGTCAAACACTTGGGTGCACTGTCAAAGAGTGGCAGATGGGGTATCAAGATGTGTGAATCCAGTCAGCCAGGGGAGACGTCCAACAACAGGTCTCCGCCATCATGGTCACGTTCCCCGATACCTACCAAGCTGACTCCTATGAACCGCACAACTTCCAGTAAATAGAAGACCAGCCAGGACAACGCTTGCCCTCACTGGAACTTCTGTTCAAGTCGTTGGTTGTGTTAGGTCTGTCGCATGTGTGTATCTGGTGTGTCTCGGCAAAATCCCTTTGAAAAGCCCCTTTCCACCGGTTGACGTCTGGACTATTTACGGGGAAATCCCCAAAGAATTCATGCCTCTGATCGGCTCATTCGGTGAAGCTTAGTGGGACTACTGGCCCGGAATCCCCGGTGAATTCCACGATGATTTAACCTCATTTTGTGCCCACTTTCTTCAACGATTGCCAGTTGTCAAGGGCGCGGACGTGTAACGGCAGGCAAACAGTGACCATGCCGTGCAATATATCACTGAGCCATATCCTCCGTGACCTCGAACATCCGTCAGCGTTAAGAAGCATGCGAGCGCTGCTGTAACACTGCTGGTACGGCCACATGGGCTGCGCTGCGCGTCTTACACCATCTGTCCGGCTTTGTCCCGTGACAGGACGCTTGATCGCATGGAGCCAGCCTTGTCTTTGACGGCAATGATAGGGTCATTTTACCTAAGAACTCCTATTAGCAAAACAGTTTTGTCTTTTTAGCAACCCCCCGGGCGTACTTGCACCAACCTTGACTTTGCAGTAGCAATAGAGGGTACAAGCTTGCCTTATACCTAGCGAAGCTATCAAGCATCAAGATATGTTCGGCCAAATTCGGCCAAATATAGAGTTCAAGTCGGGGAATTAGGGGTCAACGGTCTATAACCATCCCTGTTCTCGGGTCTTGTCGCCCCCCAGTGGGATATCTCGGCCAAATGCTTTTCGGTATATCCTTTGCGTCGCCCCTTAGCCGCTCCACCCAGTCTCTAACATCCCATTCACTCGCCTCAACAGGCTAGCGCTCGAACCAGAAATCCCATCCCTGTAACGCGCGTGTGCCCCATGGGGATGAATGCGGGGTGTAGCAGTCAAATCGAACTATGAGAGTGGCGAGATGTAGACTACCAACTCGAAAACGTGGGCTCACTACCAAGGGTAGCAGGGTCTAGCCTCGTGTATCTGCCATCACAGAAAGCACGCGAGCTTGCGGCCAGAACCCGGACTCATATATATCCACCCCTTTCTCCCGCCTCCAGAGTCCTCGAGAAATCCGCCAACCTCCTGGATCACCGCTTCCCCTGGCACTCTCTTCCCCTCTCGATATTTCCAACTTGTTCCACCGCCGCAAGATGGCACCGGCCGAACAAGGCCGCTTGAGGCTTCAAGAGCTCTGCACCGACAAGTCATGGTGGCGCGTGCCGCACCTAGTGAGACTGAATGTTCTGCTCCTGGTGCCGTTCTTCACGAGCTACGTAGGCGGTTTCGACGGCAGCATGCTCAACGGCATCCAGACGCTCTCGCAGTGGCAAGACGGTAAGTTTTGAGACCCTCCCCAACGTGCGCGTGTCGTACCCTCTGTTTGTATTAGTGAGGGCTGATTCTGTGTGGATTAACAGCTTTCAACCACCCTTCCGGGGGCATCCTTGGCCTAATGGTTAACATGCAAGTCATCGGTGGCGTGGTCTCTTTACCCCTCGCTCCCTTCGCTGCGGATAAGTACGGACGACGACACCCCATCTTCCTCGGGTCCATCATCATCATCGGCGGTGCAGTGGTGCAGGGATGTGCTTCGAATCTCGCCATGTTCATAGCCGGGCGGTTCTTCATCGGCCTCGGCGGAGGATTCGTCTCGACCGCTGCCCCTCCGCTCCTCGGAGAGCTTGCGTACCCGACGCATCGACCTATCATCACCGCTGTCTATAACACTACCTGGGTAAGCAGGCACATCTGAGCGGGAATAACTCTCTTCTCTTCTAGCTCTATGATTTAACCCTATGGCTTGCATATAGTACGTTGGCGCCATCGTTGCTGCCTGGACCACGTACGGCACCTTTAGGATACCAAATAGCTGGAGCTGGCGGATCCCCTCACTCCTGCAGGCCGCCGTCTCCATCTTTCAAGCCGCCGTAATCTACTTCGTGCCGGAGAGCCCCAGGTGGCTTATTGCTAATGGCCAGACGCCGGAGGCTACCAAGATCCTGAGTAGATATCACAGCGGGACCGAAGAGCCGACCGAGCTCGTACGGCTCCAGGTGGCCGAGATTACCTGCGCCATCGAGTTTGAGCGCTCATATGAATCGAGTTCTTACCTCCAGTTCCTTCGAACAAGTAGGTTCTATGCCCTCCCACACATCAGAGACTGAGAGGCGATGCTAATGCCTATTTCTCTCTCAGAGGGAAACCGTCATCGGCTGTTCGTCACTGCCATCTTTGGCTTCATCATCCAGTGGTGTGGTAACCAGCTGATCTCGTCGTACCTCGCTCTCGTGCTCATCGACACCGGCATTACCGACCCCGAGACGCAGAATCTCATCAATGGAGCCCTCCAGATCTTCAACTTTGTCGTTGCCTGCGGCTCCGCCACCCTCGTCGACCGCCTCGGCAGACGATTTCTGCTCCTCACGTCCACCATCGGCATGCTGATCGCTTTCACCATCTGGACTATCCTTGCGGCGCGAAACCAACAGCAAGAGCTCGGAAACAAAGGTCTCGGCATCGGCGTGGTGGTCATGGTGTTCGTGTTCTTCGCCTTTTACAACTTCGCCATGAACCCCCTGCCCATCGCCTACCTGCTCGAGATCCTTCCGTATACGCTCCGCGCCAAGGGTCTTACCGTCTTCAACTTGGCGCAGTTCTGCAGTGGCATCTTCAACGGCTTCGTCAACCCGGTGGCACTGAAGGCTCTGAGTTGGAAGTACTATATAATGTTCGTCTGCGCCCTGCTGTTGTGGCTCGTCATCATCTACTTCACTTTCCCCGAGACTCGCGGCATGACACTGGAGGAGGTCAGCCGGGTGTTCGATGGGAGAGAAGCGCTCGAGAGAACATACGATATCAAGGCTGACGGGCTCGCTGAGACTGACCACACGGAAAAGGTCATGTCGGACCGCAAAGAGATATGACGCTGTGTTAGGTCTTGTGGTGTCGTGGGTGGGGAAAGCCACGAAATATTCTTGTCCACAAAGGAAAAGGTGGTTCAAGTTATCTCGCATCTTCGACGAAATTCGGTCCGCAGTCTACTAACTAACCTATGAATGACCCTACTGCATACTGAGATTCGGGCACAGTGAAGTCGCCGCTCCGGAGAAGTGTCATTCATTTGTGTCGAGGCATTTCCATATGTACCGAGGTTCTCTCGCGTTCAAGAGGGAGAGGGCTCCGTCCACTAGTGCAGATAAGGAATTCAAACTCATCTTGGCCTTTAAGGAGGACACCTACTACGTGAACTGTTCAAATTTGCACCGTTATGTGTGTATGAATTCTAGAACCCTCCCTCCTTGGGCCATTAAGCCAATCCTAAATACGTTATTGGGAAGACTCAAAAACGAGCTCTCATCGAGCCGTAACACAAACAGCCTATAGGGCTTGTAAAGAATTAGCTTCGCTGATCTTAGGAGACTACCCTGAACGGGCTTTGCCCTCCAGAACGCATCCTTGATCGTAAGGAGCTCCTCATTAGGCTGGAAGCCGTGCTCAAAAACAAGAGTATGAATAGAGTCAACTTATAAGACGCCCAGTCATGATGTAAGCGATACGGCGAGGAATTCAAATTTCATTACTAATCACCATCAGAAAGATTTGCTCAGAATGGTTGGGTGGGATGATGGAGAGCCCGATATCAAGATAGGGTTCAGGAGAGATTCGCCAAGGGGGTGAAAGGTACGCCCAAGAATTAGGTCGGAGCTCGCTTATCCTTGTCGCCGTAGCTGACAGACTTTGGCAAGCAACTCTTCCTAGGGGCCGTAGGGTAGTTTCCGCACTCTGAAATTTGTATCCTTGTTTAAGAGCGACTTCCGTGCCGTCTACCAAGAATTTCTGTGATCTCGAGACGGAAGATGCCCGGTCAAGACATGTTCAATACAAGTCAAAAGTTTAGACAGAGAAACCGTTCCCCGTCAAAATCATAGCGGCAAATGAAGACAGAGAGCAGGGTCACTAAGAGAAGCTCTTGGATGCCTTTGGCGCCGCGTTTGATTCTTTGGTATAGGAGTAGTCAGGCATCCGCTTCTATGGTATACACTTCGATCTCCGCGATGCCGGTCCGAGCAGGTATACTAGTTGCAATGGGAAAATCCCCGTAGTCGGGCTCTTCGTTTGGCATGACCAGAGCCGAGCCGCCATTCGTCTCGTCGCCGTTCAGCCGACGCAGCAGACGGAGACTGCCATCTTGACCGACCTCCTTTTCCTTGGCGCTCAGTATACCCATGAAAACAACCCCCTTTTTCACACTTTTGAAGCTAGCCTGGAATCCGTATCCTATGAGCAGGAACTTGTGATTGGCTAACCTAATGATCATGCCTCCACCAGGGCCCGGTTTGCCATAGACCAAGGCTCGCTCGACCGTGACTTGGACGTCTCCGAACACCCTGGTCCATGGCTTCTCAATCCTTGGGGGATCCCGCACCTCATCAAAATAGAACCCGAAGCGGTCGGCGAGGGAAGCACCCAAGACGTAGTCCTTGACTTGGCTCAGCAGCCTGTACTCTCTGCCGACGACCTCTGGCCCGGTATCGATACCGAACGGGCTTACCCCTAACGCACCATACGTTCCATGAGCTACCCAGATCCTGCGAGCGCCATGCTCGTCACGTCTCTGTTCAGGGATAAAGAGCGGGTTCCCCTTCTCGGTATAATCCTTACAGACCATCTCGTAGTCGTGCAAGTAGAGGTCCGGAGCGATGAGGTCCAGTGACGGCGCTCCGAATCGCCAGACGTCGAGAACGTGGGCGCAGGGTCCACCGGAAGGGTACTTCCCCGGCCCGGAACCACCGGCCACGACTGTGGATACTAACGTAGCGTTGGCGGCATCCAGGGCTTCGAGTTCGTCGAGGTTGAGCCAGACGTTGGCGTATAAGGGTATAGGGTAGGACGCCTTGCCCGACACGGCGACCTTTTCCACATAGCGGGAGAAGTGGAATGCCATGAAGGCTTCGTCGGCAGGCGCCCCGGCTCCAAAGGCTTTTTCCCACGAGTGTTTTCCGCCTTTAGGAGCGTTGGGGAACCGCTTGACGAACTTCGGATGTGGGTTGTCGGCCAGGTGACGGAGTAGGGATTCCGGAACGGGATCCTTGAACGCCGCTTCAGCTAAGGAAGACCTGTCCCTCGAGTCGCCGAGTATTCCCGGCTCGTTTTCGACCTGGATCATGATTACAGTAGAGTGTTCTGCATCGAAGTCCTTCAGGTGGGCCATCAGCTTGCCGAACGCTATTGCGTCAGCCTCTGCACACTCCATGGACAAGGGTGTTACGACATCGAGAATATTTCGGCCGCCGCCCCGCCTCGATACTCTGTGCCCGCGGGAAACGTTTGAAGTCCGTCTTCACCCACGGAGGGGCGTACGTGCTGAGAGCGTTCTTGTACGCCCCGAACCATAAGAGAACGAGGTGCAGATCATGCTCCCGCGCGCCGAGGATGACCTTGTCTAGCTCCGAGAAGTCGAAAATCCCCTCGACGGGCTCGATCTGCTCCCAGGAGACGGAGCCGAGCAGGGTGTTGATGCCCTGTTTCTTCATGGCCGGCCATACGTCGGCCATGTAGCGGGCTGAGCTGAGAGACGAGTTGTGCAGCTCACCGGCGAGAATGAGAAAGGGTTTGCCTTTGACGATGAGCCGAGTGCCATTCTCGTCGCGCCGGAGGTGGGGATGCTGCGGAGGCTGAGCTCCGCCGTTGGCGACCATCTTTGCGGACAGTATAAGGTTGGCAGTGCGTTTGCCGTTGGAGACAGCCTTTAGTTTGAGCTGGTATGGGGAGTATTCTTATACTTATCGTTTTGCAAAAGCTACATTAGATCTGTTCCTTGGTGGCACTCTATTGCCTGCCACGGGACCCAGATGGGCTCAGATCTTGTGCAAAACAGGAAAAGAATTTTCCTCGGAAGACACAGTAGTAGCTCCATGGGGCTGTTCAGGTTACGCTGCTGAGTAGCTGTTCAGGTGACATTCTTGGGTAAAAGGAAGGTCTGAGGTTCCAACTCAAGCGGCCGAGCACCGGCTGTGAGTTGGCTGCACGGAGTCGTCGGGATGGAGCTGGAACTAGGGTGTTGCTATCAGGATAAAAATGTTAGCGGATGCAGTTGCAGTAGCGAGGTAAGCAAGTGTTTTGTCCGAAGGTGTTACGTGTTATGATCACGGGTTCCGAGAGAGCGGGGGCACCGGCAGCTTGGTCCGTGAACCTCGGGGCAACTGTGGATCCCGCTCCTCCAAAAGGCCCCGCAATAACGCCGAACACGGACACCATTTGTCCGAGCAGTCTTCGGCACAAAACGGAGGAAGATGGTGATGAGAATTGCCTATTGTCAGACGCTCCATTGAACCCCAGTGAGTTTCTTCAGTCATGCTTTTGGAGACTTGGCGGACCCCACGTCCACATTACCCCGGAAATGTGCATATAGGTATAAAGAGGTCGGCGTGTCTGAGTATGTACCTTGCACTTGATCCGGTACTCGTTCCTATCAACCTCGAAATTGTCGACTCAAGGACACGATATTGCACAATGGAGCGAGTTCGAGTCAACCCAGTCATTTCCGGGTTTGCCCCCGATCCTTCTCTTGTCTATGTAGACGGCACCTACTTCCTTGTTAACTCCAGCTTCCACCTGTTCCCCGGTTTGCCAGTGTATGCCTCGAAGGACTTGAGAGAATGGAAGCATATTGGTAAGGTACCCCGCGTTTGTACCTTACAATCTTTGATCCATAGACCTTTCCTGCTAACAGGTTCAACAAGGCAATGCACTAGATCGAGCTCGACAACTGAGTCTCCAAAACTCCCTGACCAAACTTGTCGGCCCCGACGATGCGGGGGTAATGATAGCCGCCCAGGGCGGGCTTTACGCCCCCACGATTAGATACCACAAGGGTACCTTCTACATCGTCTGCACCAACGTTCTACACAAAGAATCTCTACCGCCCGCAGTGAGCGAATATCAAAACTTCATACTGTCAACCACGAATATCTGGGCCGACGAATGGAGCGACCCGGTCTTCTACGACTTTTACGGAATCGATACCAGCTTGTTCTGGGACGACGACGACCGAGTATACCTCATCGGCGCGGCTTCTCCCGCGCCCGAGAGCAAGATCCGGCAATTCGAGATCGATCTCAAGACAGGGGCAAAGCTCTCCGAGGAGAAGTTGCTATGGGAAGGTATCACAAAGGTTTACCCCGAGGGTCCGCACATGTATAAGAAGGACGGGTGGTATTACCTTCTCATCGCCGAAGGTGGCTGCTTTTCCGATCACCATACCATAATGGCCCGATCGCGGGACATCTGGGGTCCGTACGAGGTGAACCCGGCGAACCCAGTGCTAGCAAAGACGGACCCCAATGGGTATGTCCAGTACACGGGCCACGGCGACCTTTTCCAAGATCCCTCGGGGCAGTGGTACTTCGTGTGCCTGGGTGTGAGGAAGAACAATGGCCGTTTCGTCATGGGACGCGAATCCGTCCTCACCACAGCCACCTGGCCTGAAGGCGAATATCCCGTGATTGACACTGTTCAAATGGACGTGAAACTCGCCATCAAGCAGGATTCAACTTCGGAGTGGCCTGTCAGAAGAAAGCTTGACCGTCCAGACGTCGCTTTCGTCCGAATCCGCGATCCCGTCGAAGAAAATTACGAGCACGACGGAAACGGCGTCACCTTGACATCCAGCAAAGCGGACCTATCGCAGGCCAAAGAGCCGGTGACGTTTATCGGGAAGCGTCAGAGACGCCTAGATGGCTCAGCTTCGGCGACACTAGAGCCACTGGCTCCATCGGCTACGAACGGCTCCTGTCTCAGGACTGGACTATGCTACTACAAGGATGAACACCGATTTATCCGCGTTTTTCTAGAGGCGGACTCCAACAAGGTGGTCCTGGAGGTTTCCAACAAGGCCAGGTCCATTGAACGAAGAACATCTTGGAGCGTGGATGGGCTGGGCAAGGACGCGAAGGTGAAGTTTGGTGTTGACTACACAGAGCTAGAACTCGTGTTCTGGTATTCTGTCGTGGTTGGCGATGAAGAGACGAAGGAGAAGCTCGAGACGATAGACACTCTAGAAATGACTGGGCATGACTTTGTGGGGCCCATCATTGGAGTATTTGCCGTCAGCGACAAGCAGGGAAAAGTGCGGTATTCGGATCTTCTCCAGGAGGATATCTAACGCCTTTCTCTTTTGATTACAAACCCATTCACTGCTCCAGGACGTCCGATGCTTTTGAATCCAAGCGGACCAACATGTCAATCAAGCGCATAGCACATTGATTCGCCCGAGACTTGACCACTTCACTCTCCGCGCTATGTTCTAGTTCGAGCAGCAGGCTACCCACTCGCCTAATCTTCTCAGCCTATTCCGATAAATTCGTGTAAGCGGGTAAATATCTGCACAAAAGCTTCTCGCACATTCCCCTCGAGTCTACTTACGCATTGTTCTCCCTCCGCTCGGAGATGAAGAAATGGAACGTTTTCGAGGACGTTTAAGAAGTCTTGGGCTAGCTCTATCTGCCTCATGGCAAGCGTCAGGGGCTCCAGGCTTAGGCCTACGACCTCGGTCATACTATACTGGATCGCGGAACTTAGCACGAAGATTTTTATGCAGTGGAGGGTGATGAGGTAACTGGCCCGTTGCCGCTGCAAGACGTCGAACAGGTGCTGGTCTGCGTCTCGGCTAACGCCGGGAGATGACCCCCGGGGCGGCCGGTCCCAGGTAGGGAGGTTGTTCGTCAGGGTGATCATCTCAAAGTATGCTTCCGACAACTTTGCGATGCTTCCGCGATAAGCTTCCGTATCGGCATGTGCGTCCGAAGCCCTCGTAGAGTTTGACTCCATGGCTTTTATAACCCGGGCGGCCATGGCCCATAGGCGACGTATGACGTGGAATCCCTCCAAAAGACGATACTCTATTCCAGCGCCGTTTGATTCCCGTCCGTGGTCGAAGAGTGGCACAGGGCTTCGCGAATGTGTCTCGAGGGTGAGTTCGGTCTCAAACAAAGGTTCGTGGATCGTCACCGGACGGCCCTTCATCACCAGGGCCGTCTTGTCGCAGACGTACAGCTGCCAGAAGGCGTTCCGGAGGAGATTCTCCTCAACCGGCTCTCGCCCTTCGAGAGAGCTCTCATCGTATAGACGCATCCTCATCGCGATGAGGCCGGCTTCGCTCAAGACATGAAAAGCCACTCCCTGCTTTCCTGTGGCAATCTGTATGGCTGACGAGAAGAACAGCCGGATTACGAGGGACGAGGAATCAGGGTGCTCGAGGTCGTAGTCCTCGTAGACCCTGAACGTTTCTCGCGACGCTCGGAGGAACAGAGGGGCATTAATTTGCTTATTGGGTAGAAGAGACTCGGGGACGACGTATGAAACGGCTGCGCAAAGAGATGTGAGAAGGGTGAGGCTCCTGAGAGCCTCGATCCGCTCCCACTCGTTATCAGCGGCAAAACAGCGCAGGATCCGCGCGTGATTCTCTGAGGGGCCGTCCTCACCCGAGAGCGAGATGAAGAAGCGACTGACGGTTGCTCGGAGCGCGGCTTCATGGCACATCGGGACTGTCCCGAAAACGTACTGGGTATACAGGAGAATACAGTGGTTTGCGATCGACGCCGCTGTATCGGACGGATTGGCAACTATTAACCCCGCCAAGAGGTCCAGATGTATTCTAGTAGCAGTTTGCGCTTCGCTTTCTGGCGTTGATAGGGGATCCGCTGTTATGCTGTTGGCTAGCAGACTCTCAGAAGCCGGATACGAGTAAGTACCCCTCGCAGCGGGGAGTGCCGGGCTCTCGGCTCCCCTAGATGACCCAGTGACCGGAGATGTTGAGCCGAGAGGCTCTCTTGGAGGATTATTTGGACATTGGACTGGCTTCGGACCCCGCTTCCTCGGGGGCAAGTATTGGCAAGGTGTCTTTGCTGCGTGGCAGTTGCTACAAGTCGGCAAGCCGTCACACTGGCGATTCCCCGTCAGCGAAAGAGGTTTACTTTTCTCTCCAGAAGGCCTAGATCGGTACTACCTACTTTAACTTTGCGGCGACGACATAGCATGCAAGCCTTTCTCGTGCCTAGCGAAGCCATGAGGTTGTTGGAATATGTCGGTGGGGTTCGGGCAAAAGTAGAGTATAGGTCGGCCAAATAGTCGTCGCACTTATATTCGCCAGGGTCGGCACCTCTTCAAGCGGAGCTGTCTCGGCTAAATCCTTTCGAGATGAAGTCACGAATCCCCGAGCTGCAAGAGCTACAGAGCCACTAGACTAGAATGGGAATACGACGTATTCTTCGTCCCCAACTCCATCACTGTGAGTTCTCTTGGCTCTCGGACTCCACTGCGTCGGTCAAACACTCTGGGCATCTTCTGGGGCCTGCTACGGAGAAAATCAACCTCGCATTGGTTCGTTGTCGGAGGTTCTGTTCTCCATCTCGTTGAGGACGGTGTGTCCCTCCAGTACAGGACGCATCATTTAATAAGCTTGGTACTGGATGGACCTCAAAGGGATAAAAGACCACAACTGCCTCCCTTCAAGAGCCTTCTCTCAACAAGGAGCCTAAGCCCGCTCGTCATTCCTAGGAAACAGGCGTCTTACACCATCCCAACTACAGCTACGGGTGTGCAGATCTAACATGGCGCCTCCGGAAACAACAGCACCCAAGGGGCTTCCCTCGGACTTTGAGTGGGGATTTGCAACAGCTTCCTACCAAATCGAAGGCGCCGTCAACGAAGATGGACGGGGCCCTTCCATCTGGGATACCTTCACCCACCTGGAGCCATCCCGTACGAACGGAGCCAACGGTGACATCGCCTGCGACCACTATCACCGATACGAGGAGGATCTGAATCTTCTCGCCAGGTATGGCGCGAAAGCGTACCGCTTCTCGCTTTCATGGTCGCGTATCATCCCTCTCGGCGGACGAGATGACCCTGTGAACGAGGCGGGCATCGCCTTTTACAACAGGCTCATTGACGGTTTAATTGCTAGGGGTATTACGCCCTGGCTAACTCTGTATCACTGGGACCTGCCTCAGGCGCTGCAGGATCGGTACGGCGGTTGGCTGAACGTTGAGGAGTCTCAGAAGGACTTCGAGCGGTACGCGAGGGTGTGTTATGAGCGATTCGGGAACCGGGTGAAGAACTGGATCACGCTCAATGAGCCGTGGGTTGTTTCTATCCATGTGAGTAGCCACGTCGTTCAAGTCGAACCTCTCCACTCATTCGCCGCTTCTGTCCTGCGATTCTTACTCTAAGGGCGGTCTGAGATGGAGAACAGGGGCTAACATAACGACAGGGGTTTTCAAGGGGCGTCGACGCTCCTGGACGAAGCAGTACTAATAAAGACTGTGCTGAGGGTGACTCGACAACCGAGCCTTGGATTGTTGGCCACTCCCTTATCTTGTCGCACGCGAGAGCAGCAAAACTATACAACAAGGAGTTCAAAACGAGCCAAGGAGGACGTATTGGCGTGTCTCTAAGTGGCGACTATTTCGAGCCGTGGGATTCCGAAGACCCCAAGGACCACGAAGCGGCTGAGACGAGGATGGAATTCTGGTATGGCTGGTTTGCCAACCCCATGTTGTACGTATTCCCGGTGGAACACCCCAGATTGGAACCCAAGGCTCGGTTTCACCTATACGCACAAACTTGCTAACGAAGCGCCACGTTCAAGCCTCGCACGGGATTATCCTGCAGTTATGCGCGCACAACTTGGAGACCGCCTTCCCGCTTTTACAGAAACCGAGCTCGCCCTGCTCCGCGAGGCTGAGCTCGACTTCTACGGCATGAACTACTACACCTCTCAGTTCGCCAGACACCGCACCTCCCCAGCGCCAGATGCAGACTACCAAGCAACGTGGATGAGTGCCAAGAGAACAAGGCCGGCATTTCGATTGGCGAGCTGAGCGGGTTTTACTGGCTGCGCTCCGCGCCCCGATACTTCCGAAAGCACCTCGTGAGAATCTACAAGAAGTACGGAAAGCCCATCTACGTTACTGAAAACGGGTGTCCCTGCCCCGGTGAAGACAAGATGAGCAGAGAAGAGTCTGTGAAGGACGAGTATCGCCAGCGATACTTCTCGGACCACTTCGATGCCATTGTTGGAGCGACACAGGACGGAGCAAAGGTACCCGGATACTTTGCCTGGTCGTTGATGGATAACTTGGGTGAGTTCAGTTCCCTCACTCCGCGGAATTTCCTCGTGTTTCGAACGGAGGGCAGCTCTAGCCTCGTACTTTCTCGGTGCTAACTTCGTCCCTAGAATGGTCCGCGGGGTACGGTATCAGGTTCGGCGTGACTTTCACAGATTACGACACACTCGAGAGGACGCCCAAGGAGTCCGCCTTGAAGATTCGAGGCATGATTGAGGATAGGATGAATGCAAAGGCCACCGAAGGAACCAGTCTTACTTGATGACAATCTTTGACAAGAAATTATATTAGATTATTAGTGGTCTTCACTGATCTGTTACGTGATCTTTTTTAGTTCTTCAGTTCTGTGACTCAGTCTGTGCTGTATCCCTGTATACATGAGGTTCATACTTCCCAGCTGTTCTTGCTGGGGTGCTTCCCAGGCTGTGGTCGTCACTAACTGTACTCAGGTAGTAACATAGGAGTGGTTTCACTATGAAGGTTTAGACTAGTATTTATACTAATTTAACCTAATCTAAGCCATCAGGATAGATTACTCAGTCTAGTTACAACACCAGCAAAACAAACTGTCCACCTGAAATAAAATTTCACCTCCTTCACTTCTACGTCTGCCCCTAAACTCAACCAGATAGGAAAGCTAAGCAGGTATGTCACCAAGACTTCACCCTTATTCAGTACCGAGAAGAAATCCAGTGCAAGTCTTGCACAGCCAATGGCTCGAGAGCTGCTCACGCTCTATTTGAAGGTGCCTTGCCAGCGGCAGCGAGTCATCTGTGTTCCTACTTATTTAGGCCCATAGGTCTTGATTTAGGCAGTAACCTAGCCAGAAACTCAGCTCGCTCTATCGTATCTTCCTTCCTCATGGGAGTTTGCCACGAAGGTTCCAGTCTGGACCATGGCACCTGGACATCCCGGGAAGGTGCGGCCATACTTGCGGTTTGTCCAGGGTTGTAGTATAGACTCCACGCTTGCCTGGGAGAATTGTGGTCGTGTAACCAAGAGCGGTGGAAGTGGTCTAGGTGCGGCTAAAGCTGACTCCGAAAGACGTCTGGAGCCTGTCCTTTAACCAAGTACCGTCCACACCAGCCGAGACCTGCACGCTGTTGGAGATGGTCCAGCCACTGTCAACCCTGACCTGGATGCCGGTCCCGGCACCAACGACAACTGGGGACATTTGCACGTCCCAGTTTAGAAATCTCTCCTGCTTATTGTCACGAAACCTGCTGGGATCAGCTTACAGGATTCCTCATGACAGGTGCCCTGTCAGGTGACAGAGCTTCCCTGACAACTATATATACGCGCCCTAGCCAGCAACACTCTTTTAGCTTACAACAAGCTACTTTCAACCCAATTCTCACATGCCTTGCTGCAAGCTCTAACTCGTGACACTATCTAAGGTAGGGTAGGCAAGCAAGAGCCAATGGTTCCGATGCTGCAAGATTCAGTTGCTTCGTGCGTGTATAATGCACATGAGGATTGAGGTTTTAAGACCTCGGTTTCATCCCTCGGCTTTCGTGAATTACGCCCTCAAAAGAGATTATGGCCGTAACAGGATAGCTTCAGAGTGTAGATGCGGGGACTCGGGACGCATGAGGTTGGGTTAGGCCGAAATCCGCAATAGGGGAACTCTAGGTCCCAAGACAACCGTTCATGTCAGAGCGTAGAGTT
>JAIMZG010000898.1:0-54740 GCA_020466075.1 Colletotrichum coccodes
CATGCCACCCATGCCCCCCATCCCGCGTCCATAGCCGCCGTAGCCATAGCCTCCCGGTGCGCCGTATTGCTGCTGCGGCGGGTATCCCCCGTAGCCTTGCTGAGGAGGATATCCGCCGTATTGCTGCTGTTGGGGGTAGCCACCATACTGCTGCTGCTGCGGGTAGCCCCCGTACTGAGGCTGCGCGTGGCTCGAGGACATGCCGCCCATACCGCCGCCCATGCCGCCCGTCTTGGCCTTGCCGAGCAGCTTGCCGAGGAACCCGCCGCTGCTCTTTCCCCTCGTCTCCTGTACGCGGGGCGGGAGCTGATCGGGGAATGGGCTCTGAGACTGTTGGTGCTGCTGCTGCTGGAGGTTGTAGCCGGGGGGCATGGGGGAGTGGGAGCCGCCGGCTGCGCCGCGGGAGCGGGCTTCCTCTTCGGCCTGGAGCTGGCGGGCCAGGCGCTCGTCTTCGCTCATTGTATTAGAGCCGCTGGCGCCGTAGGGCTGAGGCGTCGACGATTGGTTCTCGTAGGGGTTTTGCTTCTGGTCGTACGGGTTCGTCTTTTGGTCCACGGCCGGCGACGGGTCGCCCGGGCGCGGGGCGTAGCCAGGGGGAGGACCGCCTGGGTGGTCGTCTGCTGAGGGCGGAGGAGGCGGGAGGGCGGGCTCCGTTGGCTTATCCCATTGGGATTGCTTGGTGTGGAGGTTTACATAAAACCTGGGAGTGATGTCAGCGTCGTGGTTACTCTGAAAATTAAGGGTTAGACGCTCACCATTCTTTGTACTGGTCATTCCAGCGGGCGATCCAGCCGGGAGGGACCTCGGGGGCCTTGGGAGGCGGGGGACCCGACGGAGGAGCGAAGTCGTCGGCCATGTGTATTGTCTTGACGTTAGGCCGGGATGAGGTGCTGTAAATGCGGTTCAATGTTGCGCAATGTCTTGGTATCTCAAAGGTCGTAAAGTAGTATTGGCACGGGGGTTGGTTGCTTTGTTGGTGGCCGATATGCAGATTGAGGTGTACTGTGGAAAGAGAGCAGAGTTTCAAGCTTTCTGTGGCTACCCTTTCAGACAACTTGAGAGAGACGAACACACTTTGGAATTAAAAAAAAGGGACTGTTGTTTGAGGGGTGGGATGGGACGGAGAAAAGTTGCCTCTCTCTTCGCGGGGAGTGTCAGGTGTTGTTGTAATGGGGGGAGGCGCAATAGCGTTTGGGGGGCATGGGCAGTGGTGGCAGGCGGAAGGCCGGGATTACGTCTCCAAGTTTTAAACGTTTCCCCTCCAAAGCAGCTAGGTAAGTAGCTAAGCATATGGTACGGATACCTTTGGGGTTAAGGGCACGACCCCGCGGCATCCCGACGTTTCCGCTTCTCCCACCGTCCTTGGTCCGCGAAGGAGGGGAGGCAACGAGGCGTCGCACACCACGGCCGTCCAGTCTGGGTAAATTTGGCAGACCAGCGGCACCCGGCTGCTTCTGTGACGGGGACCAATGCGATAGAAACTAGTCCATGTGAGCAATGACTTTACGTGGTATTATTGAGGCGAGGCGGGGAGAGGCGAAAGGAGCCAAAGCTCCCGAGCCCCTGCTGCAGATGACCTCATTTGCCGACTGTGGCTCATGTTAGATCAGTCTTCAGTCCCATTTCACATTTCCATTCTCCTTCTCGAATCCGTTTCTCCAACGTTTTCCCTCTCTGCTAATGCTGCCACTCCTGCAATGCTGCTTCTTGGCTACCGATGCTGCTGCTGCTGCTGCAAAGCAACGGGGCGTGATGCAAGTTATGAGCTGCAAAGCACAGCCCCTCTATTCCTGATGCTTGTCGGATGCGTTTGCCCCTCGCTTACCCACTCGCAGTCCAGCCAGTGCCTTCGCCCGCTTCCTCACTGCGTACCGTATCGGCGCCTGCTGCCTCCCATCGTCGCTCGCTTGCGGCTGTTGCAGCTTTGCTACTTTCTCACTGCGACCCGGGATGCCGGAGAGCTGATACAAAAGTGGGCAGCACGCACCTGTCCGGCGAAAAGTGCTCCTGGATACCTCGGTGAGCACCTTGCGGCGAACCCCAAAGCTCGACTGGAAACGCCTCGCACGAGCCAAGCTCCACAACGCGGGGACCCGAGAGTTTGACCCCTCCAGGCTTCCCAAGGAGATCACGGTCCCACCCCCTCGCCTACGTATTTCTCTCAACCTCTCCGATCCCAACGGGAGGCAAACCAAGAGCGCCATGCGCATACTACACGCACAAGATTTGTGGCTGATACTTCCATCGCAGTCCAGACTCATCCAGGATCCGGGTAGGCTCTTGACTCACAATAGCTTCAGCTAAGCAATAGTGGCAAAGACACCAGTTGGAGACGTCTGGATGACACCATCCCATCGTAATCCCGCATCCCGCGTGGCGGTGCACATCACTTTGGCCTTTCGGGTCCGTGGTGCTCGCTTTTGTACTGCCCACCGAACTACGCCGCACTCCGCCCTCCGCGCCAAGTCTGGCCCTGTCGTCTCCTGCGTTTTCCCGCCCATGGTAAACGACCAGCTACTGCTCTCGGGCGCTGGCTCACCTGCTACTGACTGTTGAACGCGAAGGTATCGTGGCGCAGCTTCTCATTGATAAAACCCACCAATCACCTCCACTCGTCTGGACGGCCGTGATGCTTGACATGGGTAGCCAATAATAAACACCGCCAGCACCTCACGATAAACCTGAAAGCTCCATTGAAAAGGGGTCTGCTCCCAGGCGTCTATCCCGTCTAGACATGCAAAGCACCCGCTTCGCGGAAAAACCCAAAGTCATCAACAACGATACAATCTCTCTGGAGTACTGCAAAAGCAAGTATAAACATGTTCCTTCAAGGCAGGCCCCTTTCGTCCCGTCGCCTCTCTCCAAATAGGTAGGCCGCCTCCATGCAGTAGGCCCCCCCTCCACTGGCCATACGTCGCTCGCTTCCGTAGCAGATGACTACCGCGTCCAGAATGCCGCTGAGAATTCCCTCCATGGCGCCCATGACCGAAAACCCAATGAAACTGGCCACTATGCCAACCACATATGCGTACGCCGATCCCCGTACTCCCATCCCGTCCGGCAGAGCGATTGAGAGCTGCTTGGCCGTCATTACCCATCCTGCAAAACCGAGCGCCGTGGCCATAATGAACCGTGTTGCGTACAAAAGCATCTTTGCGAGCCGATAAGGAAGTAGAGGAGAGTGGCTGGACCGCCGTGAGCTGAACACTTGCGGTGTCAGTGTTGTCGTCGGCCGCTGCGGGGAGAGAAAGTCCATCTGGCTGAGGCCGCGGGCCGCGGTGTGCAGGTTCTGCGAGTGAATTGCTCCGTACGTGATGGTCAGAGGATTCGTGAGCGCGGCGATGGGGGTCGGGATCCACATAGCAGCAATGTGTTGAAGAATGTTAGCCATTCTCTGAGGGAGCACAAGAAGAGGCGCCCGAATGAGCAGTGCCAGCAACGTTGACTCGCAGATGCTGCCAAAGATGGTCGTTGTCGCGTGGTTAAGCGCCGCCGTGACGATCTCCGCCGACGTCGGTGCCGGCGCCGCGTTGCGGTGAAAGTACCATTGTGAGACCGTCGCCGCCGTCGTCGCTCGTTGCACTGCGTTGATGACACCGATGGTCCACATGTACATGAGAACGAACCAGATCCCAAGCCACCAGCTGGACACGCTGATGATGAACCTCGCGAGCCTTCGCGAAAAGTAGCCTCCCAAGAAGATCCTCGAAAACATCCACATCCAGATCCAGGTCCAGCTCACTATCAAAGCCAGGCAGCTGAAACCCAAAACGAGGAGCGCCGTGTTCGCCGCAAGAATCCTGGTGGAGAACTCCAATATCTCGATCGCCTGACGGATGGCATAGCGACCCTTGTAAGCCATATACACCCAGACAACCGCAGAGATGGCTGGGACAAGGGCAGCCCACCGCATGGCCCGGTCCTGGAAACTGGCGCCATGCGACCGACCCTCGTAGCTGGAAATGAAGGGGTATAACGTAAACGAGAACATAATGATGGGTACTGCAACGAGAATCAGGAGCGCCAGCGGCCGGGCGAAGGATCGGAGTGCCGCAAGCCAGACGAAAGATACAAGGACAGAGATGAGAGTGTCAACGGCCAACATGTGGAAAGATGCTTGTAATGTCGTGTAAACAGTGTCGCCCCATCCCTTTTTAGGCGTGCCCGTGTGCAGCCAGACGAGCACGAACGTAGACACGAGACCAGCAAGCGCGATGAGGAAGATCCAAGCAAAAAAGGGGTCGTACTTGAATATTTCGCCCTCGGCCAGGGGAACGGTAGCGGGTAGGGTTTCATCATCGGAGCTCGCTCGCCGGGCTTCGTCAAAATCGTCCTCTTGGGTGGCTTCCCTCCTCAGCGGGAACTTGCGTCCTCCGGACTTGGACTGGAACTTCTGGAAAGCGGGCGGACTCGAATCCGTCGGCGCCTCGTTCAGCAGCGATGCAGAGGGGTCGTCTTCGTCGTCCTGGATCTGGGAGTCCAGCCCGATATCAACCATCTTAGGGTTGGTGTCCGACTCTCGGTCGGAGCTCTCGCGCGGGTTATCCTCCGCCTCCTCGTCTATGACATCCCTCCCACGATTCCGTCCGCCGAAACTCCTCGCGCCGTTCCAGCTGCTGCGGATGCCCCTCCGCAGACCGCGGTCCTGGTACCTGCGTCCGGGGGTTTCGTTGCTCTGCTCCAGTGAGCCGCGGCTAGCGTCCGGTTCCGTCTCGGAGCTCTCCGCCATCTTGCTCGCGGCGGCCACGCGCCGTGACATGTGGAGGGCGGCCATATCCGCTGCCTCGCGATCCCTCTCGTCCTCGTCGTCCTCCTCCATGTACTCATCGAGCGTGCTGTGGAACAGCGGCGCATCCTGGGCGGTCGAAATGCGGGATCCGAAACCCAACTGCCCAAAACGCGAGCCGCCCGCCTGGTACGGGTTGCCTCCGTAGCCTCTGCCAAGGAACGACCGTCCGCCGCCGTTTCGAGGAGGTCGCGATGACCAGTCGTTGGGTTGTCGTGGTGGGTTCTCGTTGCCTTCAACCTGGCCAGCAAAGTTGGAGAGTCGTGATTGTGACTGCGCCAGGAACCTGGACGCATCTACGGTGCGGGTTTGTTAGTTGACCGCTGCTAGGTGTCGCCCGGGGCTTCGACAGCGGCAGAACAATAAACTTACATTCCGAGAACATGGTGCTATCAGTGGCGAGGACCTCGTCCCCTCAGGAAAACTCGCGTGTCTATGGGTCGGCCAGGAACGCGGGACAATGGGTATAGATAAGTCGGAGGGCGATGTAAAGCCAGTGGATGACGATGGCGGACAAAGAGTGAACGGCTGGAATGTTTTGGTGCCGGCAGCGGTGGACACTAAGAATATACGCAAACAGGGAAAAGTCGAGACGGGGGTGCTCAAAGCAGCTACTGAGGCAAGATTCTTGAATCGGATCGAATGTCACCTTGGAGAGGTATGGAACTTTCAGATTAAGCCCCAGGTGCTCGTGAGAAGGGCATCCGGTCTATGAGTGTCGGGTAAGAGATGAATCGTAGGTCATGCGGTACAGCCCAGACGAAGAGGTGAAGGTGCCCAGGCAGGTGAGGGAGTGGACCGGTAAGGGAGATGGTAGATAGCGGCGAGTACGGGGTTACATGGATGGCCCCATCTGCTGGGCGGACTGGGCGAGAGGCTTGTTAGGCAGCGCGGACGCTGCAGCAGCAGCCTAAACAGTGGCACGGTACACAGTTAGCCTAGAGCACACGACACCGACACCGACACCGCCCGCCCACAGCACCAGGACCCCTTTTCCCCCGGCACCCTGGGTACCTCCCTCACTAACAGACCAGCCACTCGAACGTCAGCACCAGGGGAGGCAGGGAACGTGGGAGCCACCCACGGGCAGCGGCCGGCACTTATCGGACTTGACGGGTGGGAGATAAGGCGGTAGGTTGATGTGATGCATTGCAGTATTGATGGCCCGGATTGCCTTAGACGGCATGGCCATGGCTTGTTGGCGGGCTCCTCCCAGTTCCAGGTTCGCCTCAATTTGGGGGGACTCCGAGAACCCCTTACAATGTGTACGGGATAGAATTCGTAAAGGTAAACTCACGTGCTGTCGACATAGGCAGGAAAACACAGACAGCTCAAAGGCAAAAGTAGAAGTATTCTCGTCGAAGGGCATGTCACGGTCACCTCTCTGGCACCTGTTTCCCCATGAACCCACGAACTCGATGCGTTCCTCTTATTTGTACTATTAATCAGTCTCTCGCTTGATGCATGGCACTGACATGTCCCAGCGTAAAGACGCGAGCAACCGCTAAACCCGACCCAACGTCCCGAGTCATTCAGTCATTAGTGCCTACTCCGGAGGTTCAAGTCGGTCAGTCAGCCATTTCCAGGTCATCGTCAAATGACTGTCCCTGTCCCCCATTGGGGTTGTCCTCCTCTGCCCGCCTGCCCGTAGATGGCTCGCTTGCCTTATCAACCTAGCACTTGCGTCACTGATAGCACCACCCGCCATCCCTGCCCACCCTTTCCCTGGTCATCGGTCCAATTTTAATTGGGGCTCCTGTCGTCTTCCGGGCCTAGCCTGTGACAAGGGGAGGCCGGCTTAAACATTGACCAGCGTGATACGCTTCGCCGTTTCTTACCAACGTATTGGTTCCCACCTCTCTCTAGATTGCGAGTAGGGGCGAGAAGCTTTTATTGCGACAGACAAGGTCATCTATTTTATCTTTCTTGGGATAGCTTCGCAGAATCACTGGCTAAACAGCCTTCTTTTCTAAACATCTGTCTCCGGTTAACCACGGGAGCATCGCCTTGAGAACAAACGATATCCTCCAACATTCCCACCTGCCACCCTCCCTTGTCGGACAGAACTTCTGAACACGTGCTGCTCTGACAACCTCGACAACTGGTTGAAGCTTTCGACACCAGACCGACAACCGCCAACCACAACCACCACAATATTCACAATCCCTCCCAATCTCATCCGTTCGAGACCATCGACAAAGAGGAAAAAGCTCGGTCTCGCGGGCCAGCCGAAAAAAAAGCGCTCCTTCCCCCTCGACCAAGTCACAAACGAACCACAGACCTTCACCTCCCCTCCTTCAGCACATAAACCATCCCACCCAATGGCCATGTCGTCTCCACCATGGGACTACATCGCTAAACTCGTCTGTATCGGGGATTCAGGCTGCGGCAAGTCCAGCCTCACTATCCGCCTCTGCGAGGGCCGCTTCTCCCCACACCATGACGTGACCATTGGCGTCGAGTTCGGCTCCCGCATCGTCCCCGTCGGTCCTCCAAACGCCCTCCCACCCGCTCCTCCCCCGACGCCGTCCGCCGCTCAAAAGACCAAGGAAGATGGCACCACAGCCCCCAATGGCCTCCCCGAGCCCCCCCGCGCTCCCCGAACCGCCGCCGCAGATGGGCCGCAGAAGCACATGAAGCTGTCCCTCTGGGACACTGCCGGCCAGGAGACATACAAGTCTGTCACGCGTTCCTACTTTCGCGGCGCCAGTGGCGCCCTCCTCGTCTTCGACCTCAGTCGCAAGCAAACTTTCCAGCACGTCACCGACTGGCTCAACGACCTGCGCCAGATCGCCGAGCCCGACATCGTCGTCATCCTTGTCGGCAACAAGGCTGATCTGACCCAGGACGAAAACAACAAGCGCGAGGTCACGAAGGACGAGGCCGAGGAGTGGGCGAGGAAGAACGGCGTCTTTGAGTATGTTGAGACAAGCGCCAAGAGCGGGGAGAACGTCGAGAAGGCCTTTATGAGAGTGGCCGAGAGGATATACAACAACATACAGGCTGGCAAGTATGACCTCAACGACAGGAGGTCGGGGGTCAAGGGGCCCGGCGCGGGAGGGAATAAACAGATAAAGATGGGGGGAGACGCAAATAAGGGCTCGGGCGGTGGCTGTTGCTAGATGAGCTGCGCAGTGTGTAAAACAAAAAACAAAGCATACACGCACGAGAAGGATAGTGATACCCGAGGCCATCGGCAAGAGCTTTTAGCTCCTTCTCGTCTTCCAAACCTTGTACTATTACTTTTAATCATAATTCACGGTCACGGTCGGAGTCTTGTGCCATCGATTCAAAGAGCTTGTAGAAATAAAGAAACAGTCATGTTGCATTATGTACGGATGTGTAGTCCGCCGGCTTTCTCTCCTTTCCCAAGCTTGGGATGCCACTTGCCACCTTTTTATCGCCCATATCCTTACAGAGTTTGGCGAGGGAAATTGAGTTGTATCCCCACCTCCCGCAGGCACGATTTCTCGGAGAAACCACCTACTACAAACATTCCATCTTCGGAGTTTGGACTACACTTTAGTCAGAGATTCTCCAGCTGTCGAACCACTTCAAGTAGCTGTACTGCTTGTTGGGGCCCGTCATGCCGAAGCAGATGGGGCTGAAAAGGATGTAGAGACCAATAATAGTCGCGTACAAGACACCGTAAACGGTGTACTGAATCGCCTGGTTCTTGTTGCGGAGGAACCAGTCGGCCAGGAAACCAAAAGTGAGGATGGCAAAGTAAAGGGCGGGGTAGTAGTGGTGGACGTAAGTGACGCGAGCCATGACGACGAAGGGGAGGTAATGGAGGAACCAGCCAGCCACGGGGTACAATCCCGCGTAGTGGATCTGGTCAATCTCCTTGGAGCTCAGGTCATTATAGCCACGCTGCCAGCGCACCAGGTACCAGACGAAGACGAGACCGAAGACGCCCAAGCCGGCCGTAGAGCCCCAGTAGACGAGGGGATTGCCGAGGAGGAAGTACTTGACGATGTTATCGTCCCAGCCACACATGCGCAGACCAACATTCAGGATTGGCCACTGCCACCATTGAGATGCCAGGTCGTCCTGCTTGTCGGGGTCGGGTACGAGAGCATTGTTCGAGGTCATCATGGCGACGTTGAGGTGGATGAAGTCGTGGAGGAAGGGAGACTTGTATGAACCAGGGTCGCCGGGAGGCACTAGTCTTAGTTAGCAAGTTGAATCAGAGTGGGATGTTCACATTAGCGGCAACGTACGCTTTTCGTTGGTGTGAGCCTCGACGTTCCAGTGCGTGTAAGAGTCCTTAGGGTTGTTCTTCTTAGTGCAAGTAACCTCAATCTGCTTAAAACCCCATTGAGGAAGGTTGACATTGCCAGCACGGAGGTAGCAGCCGAGAACCGGGTGCTTCAGGCGGAAAGCGGTAGTGAGAGTGCGAATGCGGCTGCGGTCGCGCGAAGCGACGTCGCGAACGACCTCAACCTGCCAGTGGTCCTTGTCATCACCAATGGTGAGGTTGCCGTAGCAGGATACCTCCTTGTCGGCCTTGGTGATAGGAGCAGAAATCTCGTGCGAGTGAAGGTTGCGTCCGGTCTGGGCGTGGATGAGGCGGATGGTGCTGCCGTCGGCAATGAATCGGGGCTCAGCCTCGGGGTCGTAATCCTCTTCTTGGCGGTTGGGGTAGAAGAACCAGTCGTTGTTGGCATCCTTGTGGTGATAGCAAGTGACCTGCTGCTGAGTAGAACCCTCAGGGTAGGTCTGGACGTGGGAGTGAAGCAGGCCACCACCGTATCCCATGTTCTTTATGGTGGCACGCGATCCATAAGCGATCTCCAAAGGGCTGTTCTTGCCAACCTCGGTGCCCTTGAGGTTTGCTTGGAACAGGGAGCTCATCTGCGCATCACCAGGGCCAGTGCGGTCCAGAATGGCGAAGTGTAGAGCGAAGGAGAGCATGTAGACCAAGAAGGGGACGATGATGAGGCCAACAACGCGAGTGACGACATGGGCACCCAGCGTTGTGACAGGCATCTTAGTGTCGCCGAACTTGTTCCAGAGGTCCTCAATTGTGTACAGACCGACGAGAGAGGTGACAAAGAGACCGACAAGCTTGACACTGCAGACGCAGCCAATGCTGAGACCAGTCATGAAGAGCCAGAAGAACCATTCGGGCTCGAAGGCGTCGTGACGCTGGTTGTGGAATTTGGCCCAGCAGAGAACGGTCGCGACGGTTCCGAATAGCAGCATTGAGTCGAGGAGGATGAAGCGGCTGATGGTGGTGTACGAGTTTTCGCATAGAACCATCAGGGTAACGAGCCAGACGGCGGGACGTCGCAGCTTCAGCTCGCGGGCTGTGAAGTAGGCCATGGGAATGCAGAGAATGCCGAAGAGAGCGTTGAAAGCCCTCATGAAGGTGTAGTCGACATCCTCGGGGTATTTCTCGCCAGACTTGAACTCGAAGGATCCATTGTAGCCAGCAAGAACACCAGACAGACCGACGAGCATCTTGCCCAAGGGCGGGTGGACATCGAAGTAGTATTCATGCTTGATGTAGTGGCTTCCGAACTTGCCAAAGTGAGCCTCGTCCCAGGTAACGATGTCGCTGAGGCCAATCCTCCAGAGTCGGGTGAAGATGGCAACGGCAGTGAAGACGATCGGGGCGATGACGACCTCCCACTGATCAAGGAAGGAGCTCTCCTAGACAAGAGAAGTGTTTTGTCAGCATCAAGCACTGCGACGGAGGACACCCGAGGAAAAGGACACTCTTACCTTCTTGGCAAGCTTCTTCTTGTCATCGAGCTCAGGTGCAGCCGTTACGGGAACCGACTGGCCTTGCGGCACGGCTCGGCGTCTGACGCCATCGCCGACGTCTGCACCGGACGCGATCACTGGCTTCTCGGCAGCCATGACTATTCATGAGCAAAGTCAGCAAACGGAAATCAGTCACGTGGAATGTTCGATGGGGAGCAGAATACTCACTCTCTTAAGACGGGATGGCCGAAGTCTTTGACGGACGCGGCTTAGGGGGTATACGGGAAAGGCGAGAGAGATGGAGAGTCAAGCTCCAAGAACAGGAGCTCTGAGCTCCGCGTTAAGGATCGGACGAGTCAAGACTCAAAGTGTAAAAAAAGGTTGGAGAAGAGGAAAAAGGGTTGGGAGGGAAATGAACCACCAGAATGAAGCCGCGAAAGAATAATCAGCGGGTTTCTCTCGAGGTGTATAGTTTCCGCAAACCGAACCAGCTCATCAAAGTGAATGGCTGCTGGGGAAGGAGGAAGGGGAACCTGAGTGTATCAAGCACCAAAGGGAATCATGCAATTAATATGGAGGTGACGGGAGAGTCCCCTTTGGCGAAGTGGGAATTTTTTGGTAAGGTCTGCTAAATTGGGAGCTGGGTACCTCAGAAGCGCCCCCTTGCAGGCAACACGAAATAAATGCCACCTATGCACCAACAGACACGGTATCCCTCCCTTCCAGTCCAGACCACACACTTTACGCGAATCTTGTCCCAAGGAGCCCATTGGGTCCAATATCGAATGCCATATTTCAATTGGTTCAGCCCCCAGAGCTCGAGGACATGCCTGGCATTGGACGCGCATCCCCCCGATGGAATGGCCTGAATGGCCTTCAGGGACCCCAAAAGGCCCCTCCGTTACCCCCTGCCCCCACACCTGCTCCCCCTGAAGTCATCAGGGCCCCTCGGGAGCATCGTGGTCCATCATCGTGAGGCTCCAGCAAAATATATCACTCACCACTTCCCTCAATAGTCGCCCATCATCCGTCTCAAGGTTTCAACTTCAGCGTCATAGCACTGTCGAAGATGGCACGACGCACTTGGGACCCCCTCCTCCGCAGCTACGCCCATTGTCTCCCACGAGGTCACCGCTAGCGTCAAGCCAAAAGACGGGACGGACAACCTACCTTTTCCACGATAAACAGGCCTAAAGCACAATGTCTTGTCTTCAAGTAGTTGACAGCTGTGGCCCCTGAGGCCGTGAGCTCCGACCGTGCTAACCCTTCCGGGCCGCCTTATGGGGCCCCCTGCTTTCGGAGCTAGCCGGAGTCGCCAGTGTCCATCTCCCACCCAGCCCCGTCGTCTTCAACCAGAAAGCATCGGCGTGGTGGTCTCGGGTCCTGAGGTGAGTTAGAGATGACCAAGATGAAGGAGCATGACGCAGCCAAGCAACGCCGAAAGCCAAATTTCCATTTTCCGTCAACCAAAGTGCTTTTGGGTTTGGTGTCTTAGATAATCATGTACGTATCCGTCCGTAGTTGGTCAGCTTCTCGCCTGAGGAAGAAGTTTCCGATCTGACTTGCTGCTGACCTCACGAGCAGAAAGCTGTCTTTCCTCGGGCAGAGCAAAGAAAAGGGGGTCGCATATCCAGTGCCCAGTGTCCAGTGTCACCACCTCCTGAGCGCGGCCAATCAGCCCCGCCCAGTCAAGCCTCTGCAACACTACTGAAGCCGCATGCAGGATCGCCAAAGAGGCGCATCACATGTCTTTTTCGTCCATCTCGTTCACTCCGTGCAGTTCCCCTCCTAGCTGGTCCCGGTCTGCCTGCTCCATGCACAGAACGTAGACACACAGACTTCCGCTGATAACTTTCTCACTCCTACCCCATTGCGGCGCAGATTTACAGGCCCCAGAGACTCTTCGTCCGACACCTTGTGCTAGACTCAAGCACGCCTCACGTCTCTCTCTCTTCCCGTCCAATTTTACCCCCACCGCCGCGCCCACTACTACTCGACCGTCTCCGCCGACGCCGTCGCCGCCAACGAAAGAGACCGGGTTGCATTAGGGGTCTCGACCGTCTTATGTCATCGCTGCTGCATCCAATCGTCCGGTCCCGTACCACATCTAGCACCGCCGACCACCACCACCACCGACCACCACCGCACCTTTCAAATATCATCCCCGCGGCACCCCGTCTGACCTTGGCCTCCCCTCCTTCCGGCCTCGTCGCCCTGGATGTCGACAGAGTTTCACAGCCGTGCGTCACTTTCTACATAGCTGGCTCGGTCCCCCGACTTAGATCCCAGAAGACACCTCCTCAATGTCTTCTCTGGTCTCCGACTTCATCATCAATCCGGTCCTCCGGCAAGCTCGCCGCTTTTCTGAGATTTCGAGAACCACCTTCGTCTCCGACCGGGAATCCTCATCCGATACTGTCGCCATCGCAACCAACTCGGAGCCTCCCGCAACCCGGCATGCGCTCGATACGCCACCCTCGTCCACTCTAATACCACCTCTGAGCACTTCAACACTACCGACAACCGTTGACGACGACGAGCAGCACCAGTCCCCTGCGGCACGTGCGCCAGTCGCCTCCTTCCCTATAACCGTACCGATGCCTCCCACAGCACAAGAGTCTCTGCCTGCCGACGATGGCATGGGTGCGCTGCGGAAGCGCCTCATTAGCATTCAGTCCCAGGATATCATGGCAGAAGAAAAGGCCCGGCTTATGCATGAAGCCTTGATGGAAGGGTATCGCAAATCTCGCGATACTCCACATCAAGGCCATGTGCCAGCCAGCGCGATACCCGCAGGCGAAGCATGGGAGCAGTCGATTCCGATAGCACCTCTCGAATCGTTGAAATTTTGGCAGCATTCGCCAGGAGAACCGTCCTCACCGCAAAAGTTCGTCTTGACCGCCGAGGACGTCAGGCCGACGTATGCTGCCCCAAAGCTCTTCACGAGAGAGGAAAGCGAAAGCGCCTTGATACTCGGCTGCCAGCACTACCGGCGCAATGTTAAGCTCCAGTGCTCAACTTGCCACAAGTGGTACACTTGTCGTTTCTGTCACGACAGCGTCGAGGATCACACTTTGGTCAGAAAAGAAACCAAGAACATGCTCTGCATGCTCTGCGCCTGCCCTCAGCGAGCATCAGACGTCTGTGTCAACTGTGGAGAGACAGCGGCTCGTTACTACTGCAACGTGTGCAAGCTTTGGGACGATCATCCGACTAATAACATTTACCATTGCAATGAATGCGGTATCTGCAGACGCGGAAGAGGTATCGGCAAAGACTTCTTCCATTGCAAGGTACGTAAACCCGCATATTCGGTGAGCTCTGCCACTAACACATGCTTGCAGAAATGTTGTGCGTGCATTTCGATATCTATACAACAATCTCACAAGTGCATCGAGCGCTCAACGGACTGCGACTGCCCCATTTGTGGAGAGTACATGTTCACCTCCCCTAAGCCGGTTGTGTTCATGGGATGTGGCCATAGCATTCATCAACGGTGTTACGACGAACACATGCTGAGATCATACAAATGCCCCATCTGTAATAAGAGCTTGCTCAACATGCAAAGCCAATTTCGTCAGCTAGAGCTTGCCATTCTAGCCCAGCCGATGCCTCCTGAATTCCGGGATACCCGAGCCACGGTTTTGTGCAACGACTGCAGTGGGAAAAGCTCAGTCCCATACCACTGGCTCGGTCTCAAATGTGCAATCTGCACGTCGTACAACACTGTCGAGATTCAGATCAGTGGTGGAAGAGAAGGGACGCCTGTTACGCCGGCGATTGCTACGCCAACGCAACCCAGTTCAATGGCCGTTGAAACTACTGCTCCGGTCAGAATGGAGGTCCCGCAGGTCGGCCGGCGAAGACACTCGTCTCATGCCGGCCCCGAGGCGCGACATCTGATGGTTGATCGACTCGCTAGGTCAGCTTCACCGGCGCCCCCTGTTTTGCCCTCGAACGTGGGGAACGGCGCAATCGAAGAAGAAGAGGAGGAGGAGGAGAATGATATCCTTAATCTGTGGGGCCGAGGTCATCGCGACTCCGACGACAGCGGTTCCATGTCGACGGACATGGACGAGGAAGACTCTGAGGGCGAGGACGAGGACGATGATTATGAGAACGAGATCATGCTCATCGGACATCGATAACCTTGGCACTGATGCAATCACGATCTGGACAATGAGGTACATCTGGCAGCGGGGGCGTGGTATAAAGAATGGCGCAATACAACCTGTGGTCTCTGGTTTGGACATATGGGGGGGGGGGGCTTGGATCATTGCGGGCATATTTACGGCTGGTCATGGGTTTAGTCGGCGTTATCAGGATGGCCCGAGTTTTATCACCGCCGGAGCAAGGAAATCTTAGTCTCAAAAGCCCATGGAGACTGGGTCATAAAGTTTCCATAATAGACGAAACTGAAAGGTTGAACAAACCCAATGCCCAAAACGCCTTGTGCTGGTGATTCCTATCCGTCCTGCCCTATCGTGACATTCGTAATAAGCCCTACTACCATGAGAGCGAATCCGCCATCATCTTCGTCGCGAGGCAATCTGTGCGTCTACTTCCTGGGACTCTTTTCTAAGCTCCTTCACGACGTTCTGGTGGTTCAATCAGTCTCGTCTCTTCAAGTTGAACGGCCAAGATCATCCATCTACTTACAGCGAGTGCCTCAGGATTGACGCCATTCTCGATCATGGAAATGCATATCGAGAGAGTGCGACGGTCCAAATGGCAGTTCTTTCACACGGTCAAAGTCAGAACGAGTTGCGCAGCACATTGAGGGGTTCTCTGGGCGTGTTAGAAACTGACGAGGATGGTAGAGATCTCATGGAGAATGTCGACGGCTTGCTGGGCCGCGGCCTGCTTACCACTCCGGTCGTCGGCAGGCATATCGTATAGGCAATTGATGGTTCGGTTTTGAGATCACATTGGCGTTGTGTCAGGAGGTAAGAGACACACAGACGCGATGTGCTGAAGTGAGATGAATGTGGTTCCATTGAGCGGCCGTCGCTGCGTTTAGTGGAGAGCGGGGTGGCCAGTCACAATAGGCTCTCTTTCGGCGTGGGCCGCAGCATGGGAAAACGCGACTGGCGCCGACGCGCTGGGCGAACACCAGTCGCGAAATGGCAGGGGTTGGCTGGCCTAAAGTGGGCAACTGCCGGAAATGGGGTTCATTCGTCTGCTGTGAAGCTGCAACTGACCGAACTTTTTCACTTTCTCGGACCTCTCTCATCAGCCCCTCAGTCGCTGTCTCACTTTTGCTTCTTTATCGTCATGGCCTCGAATTTGCTGCGACTGTCATCTTTCGTCCTTGACGACTGATTTTTGGTTTTCAACGCCCCCTCCTTTCACGCCCACCCGCTAGGCAGGCACTCACCCCTCCTTCCACATGGTCCTCGATTGTCAATAATCCGTCCCGGCTACTCATCCTTCGCATGATGAAGCACACGCTATCGCTCTCTCACGATATGCTCAATTTCCCACAAAACTATTGCTTGGACTTACGGGAAACGAACGAGTCCAATGGCTGACGAACGGGAAGAGACGAGCCGCTTGTACGGCCCTCCGAAAATCACTGTTGTCCCTCATGAGGGTCTTGAGGATGGACCACCGATGCTGCACACGAGCCGTGTTCCGGGTCAAGGTAAGCCGCCCGTTTATATTCAGCTTCGTCAATGCTAATATTTCAACAGCTAAAGCCATTCGCATCGTTCAAACTCCGGAACCGCTCTATCCTGCCTCAAAGTCCGCAGAGATAGCGCCTTCCTCCACTGTGTGGGATTCCCAACGAGTGCAGCATCGATGGCTATTCAACTCCCACCCGGAAGCCTTCGTGGGCATTTCTGAAGCCTCGAGCTTCCTGGCAGAAGGTCTTGCCAAGCTTATACGCCCCGACGCCACGGCCACGGCTCTACCACTGTTGGCTATCAGTCAAATGGCGGACGTCACCAACCACACACGTGTCGTGCCGATCCCTGTGCTGGCCATGGCTTCTGGCGAGTCTGGCGAGCTCCTGCGTCTATCCAAGATTGACGAAACGAAATGGCAATGGGGCGAGAACGAAAACCCGACACTTCGAGCCTTTAGTATCGACCAGCACGACAAGGAGGAAACAGTACTGTGGTCGAGCGACGGTGCCCCGATTTTGCAGATCAAGCCTGCGTTGAGTTTGGTACGGTTCGAACGACGAGGTGGTTGCTGGTGCAAAAACGGACTTCGACTACGATCCTCCAGCCGGAGTACCATAAGGTTCCGGTTTCAGAACGCCCGTCTGGGATCGACATGTCTATCGAACGCCCGTCTCGGATTAACCCAAAACCTATCCTTACCATATCCTCGGAACAGACCGGTGGCTTCGCTCACTCTGATGTCTCTTTCAGTTATGGGTCTCAGAAAAAGCCACCTCAGCTGGCCATCATAGACGAGTGCGGCTACTACAGTGTCTGGGACATCAAGGGTCGAGACGTTGTGGGATCAGTCAGCATGCGCCCCAAACTTCGGCATTGCGGTCATATTCAACTGGGAGCCACTGAGCAGCTTCCCGATGAAGACTCGCCGGCTTTCCGCGCAGAGCCTCACGGTGTGCTGTGGATTGGCTCAGCTGGCCCCGGCGTTGATCTATGGGATGTGCCTACCGCTGAAGACCCTGGCACAGGCAATGACCTGGCTGCTCTGACGACGCGGTCCAAGAAACTCTTGCTATGGAATCGCGCGAAATTTGAGGTCGTTGATGTCAAAAATCCAGCCTTCCGCAGGAGCCTGGCCATACTTAAGTCAAACGAACCAGATTACATCCTCGACGTTAAGCCGAACCCATGGAGCCGAAGTCAGGTATTTATACTCACAAGCTCGGGTATTTTCTGGATCGAGACCTCTTACTCGGGAACTGCCACCGTTAAGCCGGGCAATCTTACCTTACTGCAGTCCTTTGCACACCTCAGGGGCTCGGAAGCCGACAGCTTGAGGTTGGCCGTACATCACGGCGGCCATGGTTCAGGGAACGAGACTTGCGCGCTCTATCTCTACTCTGATAAATCGGCCGATGTTGGAGTGTACTGGTTTTCCATCCCTGAGAAAACAGGGTTGCCCCAGTTCGAGCACCACATGATAAGGCTCGGGGGCAATCAGTCGAAGTTACAAACCATATGTCCTTCGTCAGCATTCCTGAGCAGCACCTCATCGACAGCTCCTAAAGGGTTGGGCGCAGACTACATGAACCAACAGGTCAAGTTTCAGCAACTCTTTATTATCGGAAGGGACCTCAGCTTGAACCAAAGCCTCTTGGCTATTTCAGCGAGTCCGGACCTCGAAGTTGTCCCACCCGACAACAGTCGGGAATGGTCGAGAGATGGACGGCGGCAGGCGCACAACAAGAGGCGAAAGCAATTCTTGCAGCACTTCGAGGACACGTTCGTCGTGCCCGACGGACTGGGTGACATGGACGAGTTGGTACAGCGTCGCGCCAATCGATACCAGGAGCTCATGGAGATCGAGCAGAAAGGGAATGGCCAGCAGTTCCAGCAGCGGTGGCCTCGGAGCCAAAACTTCGACCTTTTCATGTCCCGTGTTGCCGTTTCCATTGAATCGGTTATCATGGCGTCGGAGCACGCTACTATCGAGGGTCCCTTGTCGGTTTTTGATGCCATTCAAGAGGCGGTCGGCAACTGTCTCGAGACTGAGGGCGGCTATATCCCCTTGCACACATTGTAAGTTTGATGGCTCCATGTTTACAAATATGTAGAGATTGACGACTGCCAGGCACGAATACGAGACCACCTTTGAGGCGCCTCCCATGACCGGCGAGGCTGTTGCCGCGTGGGACTCTCGCTTTCAGGAGCTATTGAGCTCTCAAACCGAACGCGTCGTTGCTCAGCCTATTACAAAACAGCATCTTAGCCGCGGGAAAACGGCAGCTCCACTGGCAGACATCCGTGACCAGCTTGAGGAGCTTTGGAGCCCGGCAAGCCTCCCATCGAGAGCACAGCAATCTCGCAACGTCATCCTGGCCGAGACGGCCGAAGCCATCGTTCGGTCCCTCTTCGGTGTTGCCATCCTTGACGCGAATCTCCCCACCGCAGAAGACGAGTCTCCCACTTGGGTGCCTGAACCGCCACCACAGCAGATAAGCCAGCAGCCGAGTCGGCGATCGAGCCAGCGATTCTCATTGTCTCCGGCCAAAAGAAGCCAACTATCTTCAAGTCAACGACTCTCGCTTTCGCCAGCCAAACTGAGCCAGCCACTCAGTCAAAGGATCTCACTCTCGCCAACCAAACGTGGCCAAGCTTTCAGCCAACGACTTTCCTTCTCGCCAAGCAAAGGAGCCCGCTCCCGATCCCCCTACATCCCATCCTCTTCAATCCCCTTCCCGTCCTCGGCCCCCTTCGCCCAATCCTCGGGTGCCTCCCCCACCGACACACCACTCGCTGTCCCGCCACCATCCACCGCTCTCCAACGCCTCAGCATGCTCGCCGAAGACCTCAACACATCGGACCTGCCTGCCCGCCAACACTCGGTCCTCGCGTATTGGCCCACCACCCGCGGCGTCAGCACTGAGGGCTACGTCTCTTCCGTCCTCGCCTCCTCGACGAAGCACATGGATGCCATCAACGAGCGCCGCCAGCGCACCGAGTCCCGCCGCCACAAGCGGAGGTCGCAGCTCTTCAGGCCCTCCGTCGCGGTCGCCTCGTCATCGCAGGCGTACGGGGCGGCCGGCACGCAGGACGAATGGGAGGATTCAGGTCCCGCGACGGGTCCCGAGAGCTTGCCGCCGCTGTCGACGCAGCCTCTGCCCACGCTGGCGCCGCCCATCATCGGGTCTAGCCAGGCACCGCCAGTGCCATCGTCGCAGGCCGTCTACTCATCACAAGTGCCACTGGTCATGTCCCAGCCCGTGCCTGGTCGGCACGGGATGCGGTCACCGGGGAAGAAGAAGAAGAGAAAGTCGGGCTTCTAGGAGATCTGTACATTTGTTTTTGAGCATTGCATGGGACCTGGATCTGTTGGCTTTATTCGTTTGTTCTATTGGCGCTAGGCTGTGTTATAGATGCCATAATACCCCCTTCTTATTTTTTCTCTTTTTCTCGGATGAGCTATTTCTCAAAACTCAATGCCTAATAAAACCAACCAAAAACCCCGAAACCCTCAATATATCGAAATTCTGACCTCGTGCCCCTCTCCAATTAAAATCCAGCTACTGCCGTCCCCCAATCCCTCCACCAACCTCATTCACCCCCGTCCCTTTGATCTTGTGATCACCCGGGTTTGCCGCCGCCTCGTACAAGATATTCGCTGGCGCGCGGCCAAGCTGCATCCACTCACCCTTGAAACCCAAATACGCAACGCGGGTCTCGTCCTCGTCGCCGTCGCCAAAGTTGTCCACAAAGAACAAGGTCAGGCGCTGGACCCGTCCGAAGAGAGCGCGCTTGACGGGGATCTCTTGGATTTGCGAGGTCCGCGAGAGCTCGAACTCTTGGGTGGCGTGGGCGTCCTCGGCGGAGGAGAAGTCGAGGTCGTCGCGATTACTGAAGAGTTTGAGGGTGCGTGGCGCGGAGGGGGAGTCGGAGGTTCGGAGGAGGATGGCGTGAAGTTTCACCTGGCCAGTGAAGCTGGGGTTATGTCAGTCATGGGCGGTTGGGACGTCTGCTTGGCTCATAGTTGTTTTGGGGGTGGGGGCTCTGGAGGGGTGTTGATAAGGAAATGTATATGAGTGAGATGCGAAACGATAGTGAGTGTGATGGTCTGGATGAGATAAGAGGAAAGCTCCGTGAGATTCAACCACGAACAAGTCCCCAGAAAGAGCAGTGGAAAATTGAGTCAGAGTGAGGGCCGGTGACAAAATTTTCAAACTTACGGGATGTTAATCAACAACTGCTCGTCAGCATCGCTCACGACCTCGGGCGCGGGTTCGAACCTCTCGGCCCACGTCTTCTTGACGACGGCGCGCGCGCTGCCGATCTGCGACTCGTTGAGAGCCGTTACCTCGTCAAAGTTGACGTGGCCGTACAGTGAGTGCTGCAGGGCGGGCGTGATGTCGTCCGAGTGGTCGTGCTCGTCGTGGCCGTGGCCGCCATGAGAGTGGTCGTGGTGTTCGTCGTGGCAGTGGGACATGTTGGTGTTGATGAATGAGTGTCACTGGTGGGATTGGACGGGTATGATGAGGGGTCCCCTTTCCGCGGGGTAGCTTGGGGAGCTTAACAAACGGATATGGCGATGAGGGTTCTTCTCCGAGAACGCCTCAAGTTGGATTGTGTGTCTCGAGAAATTTGAGGAAAGTCGAGGATTGATAGAGTAGTGGTGGATGAGAGGGATAGCTTGTTTGCTTGCTTATGAACGATTAGCGTTTGCAGTTGAAGGAGAGAACTGGCAGACGGCCCCACTTCGGCCTAGAAGCTTCGGGACCGGTCCCGTGATTGGCCGATCCGCCACCACAACCGTCGACTACCACTGTCACTGCGCCAAGATTCTTTTTCCGGCACCGTGGTATATCGTTGTATCATGTTTCCCAGTCATTTTGGACTTGGTTGAATAAACCATGCGTCCGTATTTCGGCTCCTGCTTTCGTCGTATGCCACGGAGTTCCTCCCCCCGTAAGCAGAACCGTACGTAGCTGAGGTGAAGGCTAACCCGCGAAAGCAGAGGGCCATACGAATTTAACTGTCAGAACTTATGATTCGAGTTTCCAAAGATTAGGTGAGTATATGTTTTAAAATACGTGTATAGACTTTGAAGACGTCAGACTATTGTAGCTAAACTCCTGTAACCACATATGCCGTCTTAGGTCCACTGAAGGCCTCTAGTAATGGGCTTCGGGCAGTCTCATGAACATTTAGAAGGGTTTAAGACTATTTGGAACTCTCTGTAGGATTATCCAGAGCGGAATATCCAGATCAGGTTGTCTTGACCGAAGATTATGATGATTGTATCAGTTTCATAGCTTTCCTGCCTGTGTCCGCTTGCTCTGGACATAGATGTTCTAAGTACTTATGTAACTAGTTATATAAGGTGGAAATTCTCATCACATATAATTATGGAGATATGGATCGTAAGATTACTATATCTTTATTTATTTAATTTTATCGCTCTTGACCCCATTTCACCAACTTGATTGAAAGATGACGGACGGAATGCAACGAATGTTCAAAGAGAATGCCACACTAGCAGTTCGGCATAGAAAGCACACATAGCTCACTAGACCACCAACTTTGGCACTTACTTGCTTCGCATACAACTGATTGATCACCATCAAAACATGCAGGTGTGTTCGTCCATATTGCTCAGTCAAATAACTTACGGTAACTCGAACTGGACTGGTCGCAATTCATAGAGTCCCTCTTCGTCTCGCACGTTTTCGACCAGGCGCATTCTATAGATGATGCACTCGATTGATGGTCAACCGGAACGGACCAGAACTCCTATGTTTCAACTCCCGTGCAGTGTTTTCAAAGAGTATTCAATCAACAGTGCGTCAGTTGTGCGTCTCCATGAACTACCTCTTGCCTCCAGCTCCAGATCCACCCATTAAAATACTACGATTCCGAGTTGTCGTAGGCGTATGGACGTGCAAGCACGCGCCTGCCACGTTAATCGCTGCTTGGCTGACGAACTGGTCGCACTTTGCACCGTACCAGATTCAGTCGAATGCGATGTACTCTCCGCTTGGTTCGGCTTCACCCAGTCTTTGTCCTCGATTTTGACTTCATGTGGAATACTTGAGACGAGATAAGTAGCGATAGAGAAGATCTCTTGCCATAAGTCTCAAGTTGTGGGTGCGTCGATAGGCTTGGGTCACCGGCATGTGAAACATGAACCTACTTAAAATCACTTGTTTCTCTCCGAATTTTGGCTCATGTATTGAGTTTGGCTGACATTGTAATTACAGCCAAGAGTCTGTTTATGATGCTAATTTCAAAGGGCGTTCCGACAGCCCGTGATGAATAAGTTCAAGTCAGGTTCTCGAAGAGTCATTTAAACCTTTTGTACTGCAAAGCTATGCCTATTCTTAGCAACAAATCACACATAATGAGGATTATTCATGGTCATGTCTCCAAACTGAGAACGAACAATACATGGGGCATATATCTCTAGAGCTTCGAAAGGCATGCTCATATATAGCTTGCCTGCTTGCGGTATGGTCTATTCTCTCCGGTGCATTCCATCGGAAACATTTCATGAAAACGTCAAGAGAGAACCAGCTGGGGTGTTTGAGTCCGAGTGTAACCTCGTCTCTGGTCATGAAGCTCGATAGATAAGTAACTTAAGCACCTCTGAGTTGCACTGTACAACCGCCCGGTGTCGCGTAGCGACAACAGAGTGGTCCAGATGGAATCTACCTCTTCGGAGCAAAGAGGAACCAGGAGCGATCATGAGTATTATATAGCTCTTCTTGAATCGACACCAATATCTCAGAGCTCGAATTCCCCGAGGGGTTCTTCGACTGGGATCAAGAGCCCATGTAAGGCCACCACCAACCTATCTGATAACTGATCCACTACAGTTGCAGGCCGAGGGTGGCCCGATACCGGTAAGGAGCACTTCCGGTATGGGTCAGCCATATGCAGGCGAAGTGGCTGAGGCGACAGAGGAGCCGAAAAGAATGTATGATTTGCACGCAATGCTGGATTTTGCACCTATCGGTTTCCCTGTCATCGCCTCTCGAGGCTGTTACAAGGCTGAAAACAACAGAGAAAAAAAGAACACCAGCGGGAAACATGTTTCTCTTGACATGTACTTCGATCACTCTGCTAGTTCATCTCCCAGGGCCGCGACGTCATTTCAAGAGTCACCCTCGACAACCTTACTTAGATGTCACGAACAAGCCCGTTCGTCTGCAAATTGGAAGGAAGCCCAAGCTTTAGCAAATTGATCCGGCGTTTTCAGTATTCGGAGACGAAGGTGAACCGGGCCGAGAAGCAAAGGTCTTGTTGCTTTTTTCAGAAGATTGACTCGAGCGGGACATGTCGTTTCCACGAAGCTCGCATGGTGAACCAGTTGCCACACTTGGTGAGTTTGATGTAAGTTATCCTGCATGTGTTTCAAGTCTAAGGATGATCGCTACTTACAGTGTGCCGTTATCGCAATCGATATTCGACTAAGGCAGGTGCTCTCCCTGGGAACATAGATTGAGGTGTTAATCTTGCCTTGAACCACTTCGTGATCTATTCCATGATGGGCCAGATGAGTCAGGCGGGATTATAGGGAGCCAGTGGTTTTATGTGTCGTCATTGATTTATACGCGCAGCCTGGCCGGGGATGCTGGGGCGATAGGTGATGACGAAGACCTTTGACCAGTTCTCTACGGACGCGGGATGGCAAATGTCGCATTCAGCTTGAATACGCACGATGTACTCATGGTAGCACGCCCATTTGTTCGAACCACGATATAATCCATTCAGAAGGAAAGCTGCGGTCTTGTTCAAACTAATCCATTTGAGACATTATGATGCTACTAACCTCTCCATCAAGGACAATGGGTTCCTGCAAATGACTAGACGGCTTTAGAGCCAGTCAAGGTCCAAATGTTCACAATATCATACAATCACGTACAACGGTCATCGTCATGGCCACTTGGGAACAGCCCAGACTTAGGCAGTCCATTGCTCATCGAATCTGAATTACGTTACAGCCAGGTTGCGAGTGAGAGTTACTCTACGATGCCTAAGAATCAATTTGCCAACCCTGAAGCCCAAAAGCCGCGTACGGTGGTATCATGTCGTGGGTGCCGAAAACGAGTCCTTGTCCCCTTTCTCAAAGCGAGCTCAATAGTTTTTGGTGTGGGTATTTCCCCTTCCCCTTCCATTACCTTTCCCCCCTTTGAACGCCGTCTGAATGCACAACCGCGAGTCATGACAGGCCAATCTAAACAGTTGAGAGGCCAAAAGACGTCAAAATACAGAGCAAATCCAGGTATCCATCCCATATTCAAGGGTATAACAAGGGTGCAAGGATGCGAGAGAATTGAAGAAGTATTAGTTGCCCTTGGAGACCGGGAACACGAAGCCAGGAGGGTACGCCGGCATGCCATTGGGCAGGGTGCCGATACCGAAGGGGAACTGCTGTGGGAGCGGCTGGGCGTTGGCACCAGAGGCTCTGTTGTCGTCGCGCCGATCATCACGGCGATGATCGCGGTCGCGGTTACGGCGCCAGCGGCCGGGGTCATCACGACTCTCATCGCGACCACCACGAGTGGAGCGAGGGCCATGATTGCCACTCTTGTCTGTCTGCATGCGGCGGCTGATGGCCTTGGAGGACACGCCGGCACCAATCTCGATGTCAGGCTCTTCGACGGTCAGACCAGGCACGATGGGTCGACCGCCACTGCCTCCGTACTCGGCAGTGAGCATCCACTTGCAGTCAGCCTCAGTGAGCTTCGCAATCGGGATGATGCTGACACCATTGCTGTAGTCGCTGGCATCACGCGGACCGAAGCCAACGCCCCATCTGGTCTGCGAACTGTCAATACAAGGCTTCGGTGGAGGGAACTGTAACCTACCCGCAGCGCCTGGTCATCACCATGCTGTTGCTCTTCAGCAAGTTTCTCCATGGCCGCCTTGGCTCGAACAGCGTCCGCACGTGAGATCATCTTTACAAACGCATGACGCTTCTCCTTGTTAACGATGACCGTCTGGACTTTGCCATATTGGCTGAAGATCTCGCGGACTTGGCGCTCCGGCATACTACTGAGTTGGTTTATTAGTCACTACTACCGTGAAGAGCACATGTCTCTGAGCAATTCTTACTTCACACCACCGACGAATAGGGTTCGGCTAAGAACTTTGATGTGTCCAGCAGGAAGAGATTGGTCGTACTCGACCCACTTGTCGTTTGAATCGCGGCGAGAGCTGTTACTACGGCCAGCATCGCGGCTCGCCGGCGGACTACGCTGACGATAGTCGCCGTCTCGGCGGCTGTCTCTACTATCATGGCGACCTCGGTCAGGGGAGCGACGAGTATAGTCAGAGCCGTTCTCATGGCGGCCTCGAGAAGACCCATGCGGGTCCCAGAGGCGGCCGGGCGATCTGGATCGAGAGCGACCCTGGTGTCGGTTCATGGATCGCGCGCGGTCGTCGTATCGATGCTGATCACGGTTGCCGTTAGGCTCAGCAGAGCCGTCGTGTCCCTGCCCAGGAGTGTAGTAACTCTGCGCAGTGGCAATGGCTGGAGCAGACGGAGCAGGAGTAACACTGTTCTGGCCGCCGTTGACGGCCGCGAGCATGGCAGCGAACTTATCAACGGTAACACCCTGGCTGAGAAGCGTCTGAAACATCGCCATTTGCTGAGCAGCGTTGGGAGTGACACCAGCAAGCGTGTGGGGCATCTGGGGCACCTGGGGCACCTGGGGCATCTGGGGTACCTGAGGTAGGCCTGGAAACTGCGTGCCAACAGGCTGGCTGAAGGGCAGCGGAAACGAGGCCGGGACTGGGGCAGTGGGCGTGCTGCTAGTAAAGGGAGGCATCGAGTACGGGAACTGCTGGAAGTTCATGGAAGGCGCAGGCTGCTGCTGCTGCTGCTGCTGAGGCGCGGCATTCTGGAGTCGGGAGAGTAGATCCTGTAGGTTGATCGGCACCTGTGAATTATTCTGAGGCTGGGTAACGTTCTGACCCTGGATGCCATTCTCAGGTTGGCCCTGGTTCTGGTGGCCGTACTGAGGCTGGCCAGGCTGCTGAATCTGACCACTATATTGAGGCTGTCCATGATTCTGAGCCTGGACGCCGTTGTGGCTTTGATGCTGCGAGGCCTTCGCAAGGTTCTGGAGGTTGGCCAGGATGTTAGTAGCATCAGGCGCAGGCATTGGAGCTGGGGCGGAGGGCGCAGCCACTGGCTTGTTGTAGCCCATCCGCTCGACCAAGCCTGGGGGGGGACTACCCTCCGGCGTATGGGACTGGACTGGACGGTCAAAGAAATCAGTATGGGATGGATCTTGAAGTTGGCAAACGAAGTGATGAAAGGCCATCACTTGATTGATGGGATGACATACTCGGAGCGGAGGTAGGCGTAGTTTCTAGCTTTCTTTGGAATGACTCTATCATCTCAGAGGGGAAGGTGAACCCCTTGCGCCAGATCTCAATCAACTTAAGTAACTTGTCCTACAGAAGGCAGAGCAATGTGAGTTAGTGGTTGATCGAGTTTGGTCGTGTGCCAAGAACAGATGAGCGCCGATGTGCATGTGTGTGAATGCACTATTTCCCCTTGTTCTGTCTTTGCGTACCAAGTATGAGACAATGGTGAAAGATGGAGAACTGGCCGGTGGCATACGCTCGGCTTAACATCGATATCGATACAAAGAACGCGAGGACGAACGGCGAAGAACGTTGACGGAGGGCACTCTGATATTTCGGAATCTAATACATACCTTATGGCCGTCAGGGCAAGCCCGAAGCATGTCATCAATGAGGTGAGGCATAAGAGCAGTCAGTCGATACGCGCCAGCAGCGAAAGTGCCATCCGCGGCATCCTTGTCGACGGCTTGCTGACGGCTTCTGGCCTGCTCAAGCCACTTGCGGACCACTGAGTCCACGACATACAGAATGCCGAGCTTGTACGGAGGGGTTGCCAACTTGAAGTAGGTAAACAGCTTCTGAATCAGAACCGATTCATACTACAGGAAGAAACCCGAAGTTAGTCAATTTCACCAGGCCCGACTTGGAAATGCGACGGCGTGTCAAATGTCGTATCGTACCTGAACGTTTTCAACACAGATGCTGGTCATAGCAGCAATGCGAGTGCCTGTAACGCCAGGAGCCTTGTAGTCTGAGACGGCCTTGAGGGCCGCTTCAAGGGCCGCGACCGGGGGAGCGGAAGCCATTTTGCAGGCTGAGGCGCAAGAATGGTGATGGGATGGAGATGGCGATGGCGATGGCGGTGGCGATCGTGGTGTGGTTTTCTTCAGAAGTTGTCTCGTTGCGAAGTACGAGCGGGCAGGCGCGCAGCAGGCAAACCGGAAGAAGTGCCTGGCAGCTCTGCGACCTGCAGGGAAAATGAAGGGTTGCGCGAGGTGTGGTTTACTGATTGCGCAGGAGGAAGGTACGTAAGGCCCAGAAAGTGGAAAGAGTCAACGCGAGGAAGGTGCCACGCTCTTTGCTCAAAAAAGGCAGGCAGGCAGGCGGGTTGGTCCTTCCCCGATCAACAGCTTTTGTGATTTTCTCTTGTTTTTACGGACCGCAGGCAGAAAAATCCTAAATGTCGCAGCGCAACACTCTAAAGGTACGAATAAATCGAGTCTGTGGATTTGGATGACTCTCTACTGGTACAGACAGAGCGCGCGACGCCTTTTGACGAGTCGTCCAAGGTCACAGAGGAGATTTCAAATGGCAGGAGCCGTCGCCGTGACTACTTCTTTTTGGCTTCACCCACGATCAGACTTGCGCGGTCCTCGAAGGAGAATACGATCCCCGTCAAAGTACGATGGCAATTCTCGATGGGAATCAGTTATCCAAAGGTAGGCTTCGAGGGTGTGGGCGGGATGCAGGTTCGCGCTGGACGTTTGTCAGTTTTCTAGTGAGGGAGGGTGGTGATGTGAGGTTGGGAAGAAGCAAATTCAGAAGTGGGGACAGGAAGGGAGCTGTGACACTTTTGGAGAGGTCCTCAGGGTTGCCTCGGAACGGTGGCAGGTGGCAAGTGTGCCCGTGATTACCGCTTTTCGCTCAATTACACATCGTATGTCTTTGTCATCAAGACTTCAACCACGTGTCGCCTGAGGCATAAAATTCGAAGCTTAGGCGCTTGATCGTAGGGTTCCACCGCCGAGGTTCTACCGCGACATCGATGATGGATCAGACTGGAACAATGATGACTGATCCATGCCACCGTAATGAGCCGGCAGAATCAAGGTCCATTCATCGATCAATTGCGCCAACGTGGGAATAACGGGGAATGCTTCTGGGCCCGGTGCTCGGATTAGCCAGAGCTCCTATCAACTAGTCTATATCGCCAGGCCGGACATCAGCGGAGAGTCTTTTGTTGACGACGGAGCTGATTTTGTCCTGCATGTATCCGCAATGCCCACATGGTAGATTGTTTACTGTCTGGATAAACATGCTGTTTCCCAGCAACAAAGCAATGGCCAATTGACTGCTTTCCTGCCCCAAGGGCCATCAGGATCGCAACAGTGTTAACAAGTTTTGCGCCAAACAACGACTCGGGCAGTACTCTGCTCAACCGACACCAACTCTCATCCGTGTCACATATGCGATTACAATGCTATTACGCGATGGTCGGAAGGCATCGTCAATCGCCTTGGCTGTGGACGAACGGAACTATCATCCTGTCATGTGTGGCCAAGACAACTATCCTCGGATGAGGCGGTCGAGGCGTGCCATGGTTTGGAAGTAACGTCCGTCCCAGAGAGGCAGGAGGGTCGAATGCATGGCTTCAATTGGCTGAGCACCAGAACTGCTGCGGGTCGCGGAGGCTCGGAGCTGGCGGGAGATGCGCGAGACAGGGCTCGGAGGAGAGCGTCAAGTTCTCGATTGGCTTTTGCGCTGCCCTTCCGACGCTACGGATTACAGTACTGGTGCAGGCTCAGGCTGAGTCCGGTCCTCGTCTCTGAAGGACGGTCGAATTTTGAAGAGTAGCGCGGACGACCCATGGGGCCCGGGCCGTAGTCCTAGAGGCCCGGGTCTCTAAGTAGTCCTGGCCATCGTTCAGTCTCACCGTGAGGCGCGTTGACCTTGGCTCAGAGCCACGGCTGCGATGTTCATGCCCACAACCATTGTGTATTTGAAGCTGGCCTTCCGAACTTCGGACGAAGAGCGGGTACTCCGAGAGAAGCCGCCTAGACATCCACCCATCTCGGCTTTTCGCGCGCGAGAACGGGGCGCTGGATACGGGAGACAAAACTGGAGACTGGAGCAATGCCAGACTCAATGCGCCGCTGGACGTGGAGTGCGCGGTGCAGATTTTACGGTGGAACCAAAAGGTACGTAAAAAGACGGGGGTCACGTTGAAAGGAGGTGAGATCCCAAGATTGACAGGACAGATGAATTGGGGTCGCGGTTGGGGGCACGGAAAATGCGTCTTGCATGTCCCTGGTACGTATCTTTTCGCGACTGCTCGCCTCTACGTACGGTGTTTGCTTCCTCACTCGTGGCCTCTTCTACCTCAGGTATCAACTGACTAGAGGGTTTCCGTTGCAGCAGTTGAGACTTCCGAGTGCCCAAGGAAGCCTCAAGGGAGGCCAACGGAGTGCCGGATGGCGGCTGAGGCTCTCACTCAATTCCTGTACCACCAGCGCAAATAGCGCGCTATGGCGCGTTGAATGTTCTGCAGTTTGGCTTCTACCTGCATCTAGATTCTATGCAACCTGGAACTTGGGGAGCTCAAGAAAAAATTCCACGGTTGGACCGACGTTGGGGGCGCACTGCAGGGCGACCGGGTGCGCCAAATGTACCTGCAGAGCGGAAATAGCTAGCTTAGGTACCTCACCGCACCTGAGAGACAACCCGTATGCCCGCTGAGGTACATTGGTATTTCCGGCCACACCTGTGACGTGACCCCCGAGGGCCCCCGGTCCAAGAGCGCCTTTGCTTCATATTTTTTCTATCCCATTACCTGCGGCTTTTTTCTTTCCCTCCTTTCCGACCTTCATCCTTCATCAGTCCCTGAAGCCTCACGATACTCTCACAATGTCTGTAGCGCGTCTTTCCTCCTCCGCTCTGAGGACTTCCCTCAGAGCCTCCCCTTTCAAGGTGTCGGCTTTCAACGCTGCTCGCTGCTACTCTTCCAAGAACCAGGTAAGCCGCCGCCCGTCCGGCCGGGCCCCTACCTCGGGTATCTTGAAGCTGACACGTTCGCATCTAGACCTTGAAGGAGCGCTTCGCTGAGCTTCTCCCCGAGAAGATCGAGGAGGTTAAGGCTCTGAGAAAGTCAGTTGACATCCATTGGGCCCCCTTATCGCAAGCTCGACATCCGCTAACCTAGCCGTGGCAGAGAGCATGGCTCCAAGGTCATCGACAAGGTCACTCTTGACCAGGTCTACGGTGGTGCCCGTGGCATTAAGTGCCTCGTCTGGGAGGGTTCCGTCCTCGACGCCGAGGAGGGTATCCGTTTCCGCGGCAAGACCATCCCCGAGTGCCAGGAGCTCCTCCCCAAGGCTCCCGGTGGCAAGGAGCCCCTTCCTGAGGGTAAGTTTAGGGTTCACAATAACCTTTGCATTCGTTTTGCTGACGATGATGCGCAGGTCTCTTCTGGCTTCTCCTGACCGGTGAGGTCCCTACCGAGCAGCAGGTCCGCGACCTGTCCGCCGAGTGGGCTGCCCGCTCCGACATTCCCAAATTCGTCGAGGAGCTCATCGACCACTGCCCTACCGACCTGCACCCCATGGCTCAGTTTTCTCTGGCCGTCACCGCCCTCGAGCACACCTCTTCGTTCGCCAAGGCCTACGCCAAGGGTGTCAACAAGAAGGACTACTGGGGATACACCTTTGAGGATTCCATGGACCTGATTGCCAAGCTGCCCACCATTGCCGCTCGCATCTACCAGAACGTCTTCAAGGGCGGCAAGGTCGCCCCCGTCCAGAAGGACAAGGACTACTCCTTCAACTTCGCCAACCAGCTCGGCTTCGGCAACAACACCGACTTCGTTGAGCTCCTCCGTCTTTACCTGACCATCCACACCGACCACGAGGGTGGCAACGTCTCTGCCCACACCACCCACCTGGTTGGCAGTGCTCTGTCCTCCCCCTTCCTGTCCGTTGCTGCCGGTCTCAACGGTCTGGCCGGCCCTCTCCACGGTCTGGCCAACCAGGAGGTCCTCAACTGGCTCACTGAGATGAAGAAGTCCGTTGGTGACGACCTCAGCGACAAGGCCATCACCGACTACCTCTGGTCCACCCTGAACGCCGGCCGTGTCGTGCCCGGTTACGGCCACGCCGTCCTCCGCAAGACCGACCCCCGTTACTCCGCCCAGCGCAAGTTTGCTCAGGGTATGTGTCCCCATGTCTGGAAGATTTATGCAAGTCGCAGAGAAGGCTAACAACCCCACAGAGAAGATGCCCAACGACCCCATGTTCCAGCTCGTCAGCCAGGTCTACAAGATCGCCCCCAAGGTTCTTACCGAGCACGGCAAGACCAAGAACCCCTTCCCCACGTCGATGCCCACTCCGGTGTTCTCCTCCAGTACTACGGTCTCACCGAGGCCAACTACTACACCGTCCTCTTCGGTGTCTCCCGCGCCATCGGTGTCCTTCCCCAGCTCATCATCGACCGCGCTCTCGGCGCCCCCATCGAGCGCCCCAAGTCCTTCTCCACCGCCAAGTGGGCCGAGCTTGCCAAGAAGCTCTAAGCGTGTAAGCAGAGGAGATTGATCGTGGAAGGCGAGGAGAGAACGGCGGATGCAAGTAATGTTGCGTGCGCGGAAAAGGCAGCAGGGTCGCACGAGCGATCAACAATAGACATGAAAGGCAGCGTGTTGTTTCAGTCGGGGTGGATAGAAAGGCTCTGGGCGATACCATCCACTGCGCTTGTACAATACCGAGAAGGGCTGCTTTTACCGGGAATTTCTGGGTTGTTTTAGTTACCTTAGCCGAAGCAGGCTTGCGTCCGAATATATTATAACGAATTTGAAGTTTACATCCAAGCTTTGCGACCTCCGCGATGTCTGTTCACGAAGCTCGGAGCACACGAGGATATGTTTGAAAAAAAGTTGAGATGAGCTGGAGTGGGAACAATTGCCGATCTTGACTTTTTTTTTCCCTTTTCAGTCATGACAGAGTACTATGCACGCGCCGCGATGCTTGGGTGCCTTGCTGGACTCGCGCTGTTTTATGCAAGCCTAGAGTCGAACTGCTGCAGGCACGCGCACAGCAGGAGTTCGTACCGCTTCAATGGATGTCTTAACAAGCTGAAACCACAGTACATTAATTGGCTGATTCATATCTCGAATTAGGTGCATGTTCCCCAAATGAAGTCCGAATCAGGTAGGAGAGGATGCGACTCTGACAAAAAAAAAGAGAGAGAGAGAGAGAGAGACGATGGCAGCGAGGGGTCCGCCGAGGGATGTGCAGAACAAGCAGGAATGGCAGCTTTCATTGGATGAGCTGGCGCCGGTGGGGTGACACTGGGCGTGAATGCATTGAACACATTAGTGGCTGTGAATGTGAGGCGTGAGTGAGTGAGCGAGCGAGTGAGAGAGGTGCAGTGAGGACCCGGTTGAGGCTTTGCGGTCGGAACATCCCCACGGAATTTTGCGTTGAGCTCTCCAGATGGGGACAAGGCTGGAGCTGTTGGGGAGGTTGAGCTCCAAGCCGGGCGTCCTAGTGCCCGTTTGGTGTGGTTGGCGGAGAACCCACGGGCCAGTCCGTGATCACTGTCGGAGTGCGATGCGCGGCTGGCGGACCCTTTTTATTTTTTGGTGGTGGAAGCTGTGAGTTGAGGGAGAGCTCCCTGCTGAGCTGTTTGCGGCTGCATGATGTGACTGATGTGAGGTGAGAAGAGAAGGAGTGAGAAAACGATGGCGGCTGGCTGACTTGCTGCTGCTGATTCCCGTCCCTTTCTCAGCTTTGGCTGACATCAGATTGCATGTTATGCGTTCGACTTTGGCCGTCTTCCTCCGTCAATTGCGCTTCACGTTCGACGGCTCCTGAAGCTGAGCAGACACACAGGGAGAAGGAAAGGGAGTCTCGTCTTATAGCAATGTCCAGACGGCCGACACCGTCCAAAGCTTGATCATCTGTCTCACCTTGTCACATTCATTTCCCGCATTACTGTCACGTCTACCTGCCATCCCAAGAGCTGTGCACCCAGGTGCAAAGTACCGGCGTGAAACCCAGCCAAGCTTACCTACGCTGCCAGAACCATTGGGTGAGAGAATCAAGGGCTGCTCAGCTGCTTGCTTGGATTGGAACACTTCTTTGTCTGTGCCATCATTGGCAACCAATACCTGAGGCTGTTTTGTCCGTCCATCGGGTCGGTCCCAAGTCCAACCCAGCAGGCCCGCTCTGAGACTAAACGATTGGGGAGCTTCAGGTGGCACCCCCGGCTCACTGTTCCCTTTCCCTAACCCACCCAATTCCCACATGCAAAAGGTGCCTTCTCCCTCGTCCGCTCACTCGCTGTGAAGTCCCCCTTCTGTTTCTTCTTGTTCTTGTTCCCAAGTCAGACACTCCCCCAATTCAGGCCAATCCCGTCGCCTTTTTCCCCCCCGAACGAACACCTGCACCCTATTTCTACCAAACCCTCCTCAGAGCCTCGGCCTTCCTCCGAGACAAACTCGCCAAACAGCTCGATATCCGAGGTCCTCAGCCTTTATCCCGCAACCTACCGCACATTCCCCATTCTCTAGCTCTCCCGGCTCCATTCCCAAGCACCCTCCCACGGTCTACCCCGTACCCCATTAAACCTCTAACTACACCTCGCATCCCCGCGAAGAAGCACCCTCTTCCCTTGGTCAGGGCCCCTTTCCGTCATCAACAAGTAGCAGAAAGCCATGGTCGCCGTCGCCACTATGCCCGCCCCCATCGGGGAGCCCCAGAAGCTGGAGAAGAAGCCCGTCAAGTTCTCCAACTTGCTCTTGGGCGCCGGTCTCAACATGTTCGAGGTCACCACTCTTGGCCAGCCGCTCGAGGTCGTCAAGACCACCATGGCTGCCAACCGTGGCGACGGCTTTGGCACTGCCCTGGGCCGTATTTGGGCACGCGGTGGTGCCCTTGGCTGTGAGTACCCCTCTGTCCCTGTCCTAGAACTCGACTCGGTCGATACTTCGAGCCGTCCATCAGCACCATGCCCGATGCATCGCCTATCTGTTAATGGATATCTCCCAAAACGACGACTCGCAATCAGAATTGGCTGACACTCCTTCTCATAGTCTACCAGGGTCTCATCCCCTGGGCCTGGATTGAAGCATCCACCAAGGGCGCCGTCCTGCTCTTCGTCGCCTCCGAAGCCGAGTACTACGCCCGCAACGCTGGCGCCTCTGAGTTCGGTGGTGGCATCATCGGTGGTATCACTGGTGGTGTCGCCCAGGCCTATGCCACCATGGGTTTCTGCACTTGCATGAAGACGGTTGAGATTACCAAGCACAAGATGGCCTCTACTGGCGTCAAGCCTCCCAGCACCTTCGCGACCTTCATGGACATCTACCGCAAGGAGGGCGTCAAGGGTATCAACAAGGGTGTAAATGCCGTCGCCATCCGTCAGATGACGAACTGGGGTTCCCGTTTCGGTCTCTCCCGTCTGGCTGAGCAGGGTATCCGCGACGTCACCGGAAAGAAGGAGGGCGAGAAGCTCGGCGCCTGGGAGAAGATCCTCGCTTCTGGCCTTGGTGGTGGTCTGTCCGCCTGGAACCAGCCCATTGAGGTCATTCGTGTCGAGATGCAGTCCAAGAAGGAGGACCCCAACCGACCCAAGAAGATGACGGTCGGCAACACTTTCCGTTACATTTACTCGACCAATGGTATCTCCGGTCTTTACCGTGGTGTCGCCCCCCGCATCGGACTCGGCGTTTGGCAGACGATTTGCATGGTTGCTTTGGGTGATATGTGAGTCACGCCCCTAGTCTATGATCTACAGCGACACAGGGAACTAATCAAGTGACAATACAGGGCGAAGACTTACGTCGAGAAGCTCACTGGAGACAAGGTCACGGCGAAGCATTAAGGAGATGGCGTTACAACGGAGAATTTAGACCCATGCCTGGAAAGGTCGTTGGGCTGGTTGGCAAAAATGGCCGAAGGCGGACTCCGTGTGGGGGAGCTGCTGCAGCTCTATCGATACCACGGACTATCCCCGTCGTAACCCCGTGCGAGTGACATCCCGGGGCTCCGCGTCTGTATCTGTTCTTGATTTGGTTTTCTGTTTTTAGAGATTCTGTTGCGGGACCCGCATCGCGCCCTTGGAACTATAGACAAACGATCCGTGGACGGACTGGATTCGTGTCACCGCCCTGTTTGATTGTTTGTGCTGCATGATAGTGTATCCAGATGCCAGTGTGCCTCGACCATGTCCGGACCGGAGCAAAGTCCGATTGGGGTCCGGCTGAGGTCAAGTGGCTCCCGGACCGGCCGAGCGTTGAAAGTTCGGACGCGGGCGGGAATAGTTCGACGAGGTATGATAGCCGCGCACCGCGCTCATGTGGGTTCCCACTGAAACGTAGCTTCGGCCCGGAGAGGTGGTCCACCGCGCTGGGTTGACAGCGCTTGCTTATCTGTGGAACACTTCCTGCACTGACGACATGTTCATGGTACAGAGCAAGAATATTGGGGTGAAGTATGGGGCTTCATACGGAGCCTTTTGAGCCTTCCGTTATGACGCCGCCCCGCTTGCCTCTAGCTTGGGGATGTTGGATAGTGTACATGGGTGAGGAGAGGTCCAGTCGTAGTCAGGCCGCGAGTGTTGTATGAGGCCTTCGACTTTATGCGTTGTTCATACTGATTAGCAACCTCTGACTCGGACCCCGACCCGGACCGGTATAACATGTCCGCCTGTCCAGAAGTCCATCTCTGTGAGCAGCTACGAGATACACGGAGGAAGATCTGCAAGACGGTGGAGGAGGGCCATACGAGCATCCCATAAAGCTTCTACAATTAGCAAAACGCAATGAATCTGCCGGTATTCGCGATTGCCGAAGGAGGCAGTCCTGATCTATCGGATGCTTGATGTGGCAAGAGGAACAGGTCCGCTAACCTGCTCAATCACAGTTAAACAACGTCGTTTGACATGTTGACCTAACCTAGTTGCTGCCACTAGGGAACTGAGCGGTGTTGGCCCCGTGTTCCGACATGACGGGCGTTTGAGCAGCTAGCAAATGCCGGGCCCGCTGATACATTCGAAGCCAGACTCGGAGCCAGACCAAGAAGGCGAGACTGCGAGAGAAAGCAGCCACCAAACCTCCGGCAATGTCTCCTCCGTCATGGCCGGACACGAGGCGCGCTTCTACCCGCCCCCAGCAGTGGATTGTTCCCTCAAACATACAAGAGACAGAGAAGAATAGTGGTCCCGAGCCAGGAAGCTTGAAATCGGGACAAGAAAGCAGCTGACCGCCTGGTGGTAGTTCCAAGCTTCGGCCCACGCAGCTCCGCCATTTGCGCCAGCATATACTCACTTGCGATGTCGTTCTCACGTTTTTGTTTCCACTAGGACGTTCCTCGGGACAACGTCGAGGTAAGCCACGTGCTCTGCAGATCCCCGCAAACAATTAAGCGGCCGGCCTCACGGCCTTTTCTATCTGGTTTCGCTTGTACCCTGCCGGGAGATGCTTCACGCCAAAGCCAATGTTACGACGACCGCCGCCCCCTCCATGTTATACCGTGCTTCAACCGCTACTAAGTTGGTCGTCATAAGAAATAGACGCGCGTGCGGATTTCAAATACTGCGGTAGCCTTCAAGTGGACATCTGACCCATCAGATGATGATTTCGTGCTCTTTCTCGTCTCGAACCAACGCAGCATTTGAGCGTTACTGGCCTTTGCGCCCTTCCCGCCGGTGTATCGTGGCGGGATGCTGTCGATCAAGGCTTCAGTCTCACACGAGTCGGTGGTTGTGTGGGCCAAGGACATCTTGGCCGGCCCCAACGGTACGGGCTACCCGTTGCACAACGCCGACCTCTTTCTAGCTGGGACGTCCAGACCAAGCGCAACGTTCTAGAAACCCGGGCCTTCAATCGGCAGTGAACGACATGAACACGCGCTTCCATTGGGATACAATTTCCGGCACAAGCCAGCATCCGTGACTATTGGTCCTACCGCAGCACCGCAGCACCGCAGCATCACAGCACTGCTTAGCAGCCAGATACCGAGACGCCCAACCTGGGACAGCGCCGGTCACTGTTGATGGCTTTGACCCTCTCTGAGACTTGGGAGAGGGACAGACGGGACATTCGCAGAAAACCCAGGGACTTGTAGAAGTGGACGTCCATCGTATCAAGGGCGCGTATGGCCTGTAGTACTGCCACGTTGTTCTTCGTTGACGGCCTTGCCTATGAACTCGAGACCAGATGCCCCAAACACGTCTCAACAAGCAGAAACCGTCCCCCGTGTTCCCGGAACAAAATGTTATTGCTCCCAGACAATGTTTCCCAGACGCATCCGTGTCAAGGGAGAACGACCATCGCCCGCAACACCCGAACAAACCCCCGTCCTGTTCAACTGGATGAAGCCAAGCGGCAATGCCCGACGAGGAGTGTCTTGTAGGCTTTTGCATCGGCGGGGTTGCTGACGGCCAGGATGAGGAGAGAGGGCGGCGATGGAGAGCTTCATCGTCGTCTGGGGTTCGGCGACAAGAGTGTGATGGGAATGTGGGGGGGGCCTTGAGAGAAGGACTTGAAGGGCTTCGTGGAGGTTCTCGCGACGGGACGGCGGCGGGCTGGCTACACCGACGAACGGAATGAGAAACGGAATATTAAAGAAACCGCGGACAGTCCGGTTAACACACACTGACCTTCGGGCCTGAGAGGCCCGAAGGCTCGGCGTAAGGCTAACTCCCATCCCGGGTTATGGGGAAACGACGCGATCGCCGGCCCACCGCCCAACGGGCTCGGCTAGACGTCAAAAATCCTCCTCATGCCCCGGGGCTAGTGCAACGATGCGGGCCTCCGTCGAAGCCGCGGCAAGACGGCAGCAGCCGGCTCGGGCATCTCGGAGATGTATTGTCTTTGTCGACGCCGAGCTGTCCATTTTTTTCTGACGATGAGGCTAGGCACTCGAGGGGAAAAGGGGCGGCCCTCTGGGACCTCGTTGCCAACGGCACAGCAGCAAACTCGATACGCAGGTCTGTGGATGGACCAAAGCAGTGAAAGAACAAGAAGCTGCCGAGATCGCCGTCTCCCGAGAATCGAAGGCTCGCTCGATGGTGTATTGAAAAGGGAAAGACAGCACCGTTGAGCTGTCCATCCGTTCTCGCCTCGGACGTAACGACGGGGCCCCGATATCTTGACGTCAAGTTAGCCTGACGAGAACATCAACCGACACTGGGGAGCCAGGGAGATATTATGTTGGTAAGGCAAGGAGGCGAGCGGCACGGCGGCTCATGCAACAGAGGGAAAAGTGGGAGCAATGCTCGTGACAAGTCACGGAGAGAACGTACGGCGAACGTGGGTCTTGAATAAGCCAAGAAGACACCTGGAAGGAAGGAGCAGGAGCAGTATGAGTGTAAGGTGACAAAATACAACACATGCAGGCTCGGTATGGCTAGTGTACGTGACTAGTTGTGGCGTGGAATCGCCATGAGTGTAAAGGATGGTAACCTGGACTTTGCGAAAGAGACGTTTCTTTCACTCGGCAAGGGTGCTCTGGCCTCCTGAATACCCACAAGAGCTGTCGAGGTTTCAATACATAGATGGCCTTTTCATGCGACCCGAGCCCACTTGCTCAAGGCTGCTTGAGTCTCGGGTCGAGTAAAGATGGTACCCAGGGCCAATGCCTTCACCGCTGTGACCTCCGCAGCTCTGCACTTTCGATGAGCAGACCAAGATGAACCGTTCCAGCCACGTCTGTCCTGCGTGCCATCACCGGCTTGCTGAGGTGCATTTTCTCATGAGAATAGCAAACACTCGCGAGGAAGAAGGCTTTGCGGAAGACAAAGTAACCTCTAACCCGACCTCCCCGAGTGAGACTCAACTTTGAGCCTCGATATACACCAGGTCTTGTAGCCCAAGCCGTCACCGTCGTCGTCACCAGCTAAGCCTCAGCTTCCCAATCGCGGTCCGTGGATCTCCCAGGAACAATACCTTCAGGACATCACACCACACTCCCATCACCCACCGTCATCTCGGCCACGGTCCTGCCACCCTCGCCTCACACACCAGAGCCCCTCCCCTTTTGTGGCACCAGTTCATGCCTTGATGAACCGTCACAGCCTGGATCTCATCCGCCTTGGAGCGCATCAAAGAGGTGGTGTTATGAGATCACTCGGTCAAAGCCAACTTACCTCGCAGTCTAGGAAACCGACCATGACGCTGGCCATCCGATATCCCCCCCCAAGGTGCTAGATCAGGCCGACTCCGCCCCCGTCCGGCCTCCGAGAGCCACGAAGCCTAATGAGCAAACATGCCGCCCCGGGCTTCGTAATCGCAAACCAACGTCTCGACTGTGGCCAAGGGGACTAGAAGAACCCCGCCCCCTAACCTCTCCAGGCAGACCATCCATCAAGGGCAGTCGTTGCGCACCCGGAACCTCCCAGATATCAGACGACGAGCTGACGCTTCGAACTTCGGCGATTTACCTCGCAGCCAAAACACCCCAAAATTTCACCCTAAACCCTCAAACCCTCGCAAATCTTCCATCATCACATACACCCTTACTCGACATCGAGACTCGACAGAGCTGACGCAAGCCCCGAGAGTTGGTTCCCTTTGCGCCCAGGCCGTCCGATCCGGATGTCAAGCACGCAGCACAAGGGCGCACAGCTCGGGATCTGCTCACCCTTAGCTGCTACCCACGTTCAGTCAGCGCAGTCAGACGTGTATGCATTCAGTCAGCCCAGTTGGCCTTGACCTCGCTCGACCTGACCCAACCTGACCGCCTCGCAGAAAAGGAGGAGCCATATTTGAAAAGAGTTCCAGACTTGCAGGAAACAGCTCTCCTCCTTGTCCAGAAAGAATTCGTGAACAAGGAAGCAAAAGGAAGAAATGTAATGCACAGACATTTGCGTGGCACCTGCTGGAACCTATTCATTCCATCCCGGTATTGGAAGCACTGTGTACATGCCATCCGACCGCACCACACACAACCCAGTCCATCCTGTGTATAGGTGTGTGTGTGTGCTCTTACGGCAATATTAGTGAAACTCGAAACACGTCGGCATAAAAAACAAAAGGAAACGCATGAATGTGAAAGGCGGGTTGGCTGTTCAAAATGCCACGAGGGAAAATGACTCAAAAGGCTAGGAGAAACAAAAGACAAGATGAACCGGTCGGCTGTGCTCTTCGTTCCTCGTTGTTCCGTCAGTGCAGGGAAAATGTGGGTGATTGATATCGATAAGCCTACAGGTCGAGCGTTTCGTACTCTGTCCGCAGCGCTCTCGCACTCGCAGAGCGCTTCCTGGGTGTTTTGCGTGAGATCTCGAGGGATTTGCTTGGGCGAAGCTTGCCTGGCTTGTTTCTTCCCACCGTACCGGAACTCGACCAGCACGCCAATGTTGCCAATGTTGCCAATTCGCTGATTGTAGGCTTGGCCCTGCTCAGTACTCCGAGGCGAGGTTCCGAATCGGTGGTCGTACCGTACGCAGAATGTATTCTCATCATCGATTGAGAGAAGGGGTTGCAAGATGGAAAAGGGCGACGAGTCGTCGCAAAATGACCCCGTTGCTCCCATGAAGCCACAGCCGAGCCGATATCTGCCACTAGGCCCAGGTGAGGTTGGAAGCATTTTCCTGTTGCCGTGGAGAGCCAAGACAACAGTCCAATAACACTCGCAAAGTGAGTTAAATCACGACAGATGAACAACAACAACAACAACAACAACACACACCAGTGTCCGACCAGCACCCCCCTGGGCTGGGCCCCCAGACCATAAGCCAGAGCCAACTGACAGCGTCCCGTCCGAGAATCATCCCGATCTCCAGCGGTTGGTCACCTGCATGACACTCACAGTCATATCCGGTCCCCCACTGCCCGTAGCGGTGCAAGGTGCACCGACAGCCAGCAGCAAGCAGCAGCACCACCTACTGTGTGGGGGAGGATCAGGCGGTAAGTTGGCACTGTCGGGCGATCGCAATTGGTGGCCGCAGCGGTCGTCCCTCTCCATTGCCGCCGTAATCTGCTTCCAAGGTTGCTTCTAGAAGTCCCGGACTGAGAGGCGGATGCATGCCGTGCACCAACGAACGGCGGGCGGGTGGGTGCAGTGTACTCTATAGTAGCCCTTACTTCCTGTAAGCCTGTTGGCGTGCTGTTGGCTGCATCGTTTGGAGGATTGTGGAGAAAAACAACAAGCCCAATGGAGAGCTCGTACGTTTCTTGTCACACACGTTCAAATAATGAGCTGGCTGTTACGAACGAAGCTCCGTTAGTGTCCTGTTCCTGTTCGCTCTAGGGCGTTAGAGACTGGAGACATCTGCAGGATTACCGCGGCTCAAGCAAAAGGATGGGACCCCAATCTAACGCCAGATCCATCAAGCCGAGCAACGTCAAAGGATGGTTCGGCTCCGTGTTTGCCCTAGAATGTAAAAGGCCAGCTCCGGACTGGGCGTGGATTGGCGTGCCAATCGCCGTCCGCCATACTCCATAGAATCCGACTGAACCCTTCCGACTGCTTATCGGAGACTGTCCGGCCTAATGCCCTCACGATGGGGGGCTCGACACGGGAGAGAGCCCAAGGACAAGGCTAGGAAACCGCGGCACGCCGCACACAAACCGGGTCTATTCCCGGCAGAGGAGCCACTGACTCGTCCTCTTACATTTTCTCTTGGGTTCTCGCAGAAACGGGGCACCGGGCAGCATCCCATGATCCCATCGAGTAGGAAGAGCCATGGCCCTCGGCCCATAGCGATGGATCGCAGCAGGAAACGGCCCGTAATCGTTAGCCAACGGCAACTCCACGTAACGCCGTCACGGCTCACAGGGCGTCAGGGTCATGGCGAACCCTCACCGCTCGATGACGGAGTGCTGCGTGGAATGTCACCAGATGTCTCCCGGCGTTCTGGAGTCTGGTCCTCTCGTGAGGCGAAGCAGGTCGAGCGTACCCCTGCCTCGCCCGGGCTGCCCTGCATATACGCTTCCAAGATCCCTCGAGATCCCGAAGTTGTACGCCCAGTTTTGCAGGTCATCGGACCGAGTTATCGACGACAAAGAATTACGTTGGCTAGAACCAGGCCTTCTGTACAGGTTTCACCTTCATTGGTTTGTTTCAGGCCCTCGCGCACATGCAACTCCCGATGTGTCGTCCGCGCATGCAAGCCGCCGTCAGCCTTCCCGATACGATGCCGTGGTGTCCTTGACGTTCCATCGCCAAAAAAGATGGCTGGTGTTGTTGCGCCGTAGCCAGCGGGGTAGATTCAAGTCGCGCCGACTTTGTACGACGAGCTGGTGAATTAAATTTGGTTGCCGACTCAGGTCGCGTTTTGCAGGCGCAGGTGGCTGGCTGCTCGCCGGCCGAGCGACATTCCATTCCTTCCGGAACTTTTCGAGGCGTCTTGGCTCGCAGCTGCAGCTAGACGGAGACCTTCAGGTATGATGCCGTTGAAGTGCAGCCTCTCCGCTGCCGGCTGTATTGCGCGTGCAGCAGCTTGTGCTCGTCGCAATCTTCAAAATGTCGAATTCTCTTTAACCCGCGTTCAGGCAGTTGGAACAGCCTTGCGACTTCGGATGACGTCTGTCGTGGAGGCGGAACGCATTGAGCAATTTCAGTCGGGCGAGATGAAGCGGCAAATCGGCAGGCTCAGGATCAGGCTTCAGCTCATTAAGCCGAATCAAAATTGACATGAGCTCCAGGCCATACCCTACCTGGGCGCGCGGCGGCCCCCGTTTGTAATGGGGGCGGGATGTAAACAAACGTGACAGTACCCATTTCACCCACAGCTTAATGTCCGAAGATGCCAGGGTTCATGGCCGCAGACGGCGACATGATGCAAATGAGTGAGCATGCCAGCCGTGCCCCCCATTGACAGGGCTCCACGCTCTAGCGATTAGACCTTTCTCGCTTCAAGCGCTTGCCTTTCCTGTTGGCGGTTGCTGCGTCATGTCGCAACAAGACGAGAAAGCACAGGCACGACGATGAGCTTGTCCGGGTTCACTATTGTTCATTATTGGTCCTCGAGGCCGTTGCACCGTCCGCTGTATCCGTTTCCTCCGTCGACAAGCCCTTCGGATCCGGAGCCTGATGAATCACATTCTCACCCATAGCAATCAAGATGTACGTCTCTTCAGGCATTCTAGGGAACGGCCAGCGAGGACTGGCTTTCAGTGTGCCATACGCTGGGGAGAACGGCGTCGCGAGTAACCATGTCCGATTGTCTGGCAAATGGATCCGGATTCGAGACGTAGCGCGACCGAGGCTCTGCCTGTCGCCGCCAATCCCTGTGTCTTATTATGTGTAAATGTGAACTGGTAACTTAAAGAAGACATGAAGTTGTCTGATGAACCGCGGATCTCGAAACACTACTTTGTGCCAACTGGTAGTGATGCTGATCGCATTTGCCAGAGGAGTCGTTGTCACAACCACAGACCGTCGTGGGAGGTTGGGGATGCCCAGGGGCCCGACTCGCTGGCCAAGACTTTGGGGTTCAATATTCCCCTCCGAGATAGCATCAGTGCGACAATGCCAGACCCTCAGGTTCTTCTGGTACTTTGCTCGCTCAATCTGCAGGGTCCTGACCTCTTACGGCTCAGCGGAAGTTTGCGGGCTAGACTGGTGAGCCAAGAGAGATCATCTATACTTGGAATTGGCCTTGTCTTAGAGCTGGCGGCCGTGGGTTGGAAAAAGGCGCATATCAAAATGCGGTCGAAGGTCATCGTCGTTAGGTGGCCAAGACTCTGGAGGCGTCGCTTCGTTACAGACCCCAACCTTCTCCAACTTCTTTAGAGCTGACTGACTCGGAGGGAAGTCATGTAGACCCAAATGGCAGCCGAATGAGGCTTCCTAGGTTCGGCATGTTTACAGCAACTGCGGGAGAATCAGGGCCGTCAAATCCCCGCACTCTACAGGATGCGGGAGCGGAGGCACAGTGCAGGTGTGCGCTCGATTTGAAGGGACGAAATCGGGGGAATGAGGAACCGGGGGCGTATCCGAGGAGCGTGGTGGTGTGTAGCGGTGCAGCAGTGCAGCGATGCCACCAAAGGCGGTCCATGTCAAAGGTGGTCGAGATGCAAACCTTCCAATCCGATAGCGAGGATTGAAATGGCTCATCTCTGCCGGCTCAGCATTGCCTCTTTGCTAACAAGAAAGAACACAAAGACGGTGAGCGAGTGCCGAGAGTCTCCACGAGAGCTCACGAGGACAATTGCGAGCTTTGGCCAGCGAGGGCGAGGTTCCTCCAGGTCTCCAACCATCCAGGTCTCCCTCCCAGCAGGTTCTTCGGGCGAGGGCCTGTCATCCGGTTCGAGGACAGGATTGTACACTTGGGCTTCAGATGGGCCCGGGCGCCGTCCGTTGCGAGGCCTGGCGGGCTGGGATGGCGGAAGTGGCCGCATAGACTGTGCTTAACATGCTCGACTTCTCGGTGAGCGATTTCAGCATCGGCGAGTTTTGCTGTGCTAGGCCACTCCACTGTATGTGGCTGTCAGCCGGGCCAGGCGGTTCGGATGTCCAGCGTTTGGAGAAGGCAAAATGGCCAAGCAGACCAGGCACATTTTGCATAATGGGTCCCCCGGCCTCCACAGCGGCGAGACCGAACACTGACCGACGCGGCTCCGATCACAAGGCGAAGAAGAACTGGTTTTTGACGTATCGCGACTCATACGGAAAACCTAGTAGCGCGGATCGGCTTGGGGTACCAGAAAACTTAGGCCAGATTCTAGCGGTCGCGAGGCGAATGGGAGAGGCCACACTGCCATGGTCCGTGGTTGGTGCGAAAGAGATGTGCTGCGCGGTACGGATCGGCCGGAGCGGCGGCCATGACTGAGTAAAAAAACAAGAGTCATCGAATTGGATAAGCCCCGGTCGGTATGACGTAGAGGCGCAAGAACCCTTCTTGACAGGTCAGCCGAGGAGAAGGGATTCAGAGCAGTTGGATCAGTACAATCCGACTCGGCATCGTCTCTCGTTCGTGATCCGGTGACCAGCCCAGCGCGGGGCAGGTCTGTCATACAATGACCCGTAGGGCCCGTGTGTCCGAAGGGCAATAAGCAGGCCATGGACTGTGAACGGTATGAAAGGACACTCAGCGAGGGTATTTTCCGCAAACATCGGGGGACCCTGTATGCATGCGAGATACGGTGAACGGTGGATATCCACGGCAGCGCTTACCTGACTGTGAGAACACAACGTGGATAAGCCGTATTAGCTCGTCAAGGTTATTCTCCGCCGGCCCAGCTGGAGGACGAGAAATCGAGAACAGTCCGATGCGGACCATCCATTTCTCACGAGGATCCTTTAGGGGTGCTCGCCGTAGGATCTAGACTGTGCCGAGCTTCAATATCCCACGTTTCCCCGGCTTGGAGAAGAGCCAGACCAGACGAGGGCAGACCAGACCACTGCTACCCGCGTGAGACGCAGATGCAGACCGACGAGACCAGCCGGAGTTGCAGTCTTGGCCCTGGCGAGCGCCATTGGAGCGTCGGCAGCTTGGGGCAGTGGGAGCCTTGAAAATGGAGGTGGCCCAGTTTGGTTGTTTCTTTCGTCCACAGTGGGGCGGAGTGGGCGAACGCTCTCGCTTTCTCGTTCGTTGGAACCGCATGTCAATGGGGCCAGCGGGAGGGATTCATGGTGGAGAGGGACGGTAAGGTAAGGTAGACCGCAGGCGGCTCGGGCGATACTGTGCGGGCGGATACGCACCACACGCAGCAAGCTGGGCTGGGCTGGCTTTCTCCATGCTGGGCCACCGTGCGTGGGCAGGGGACGTGAGTTGGGACTTGGGGAAAATGGCGACGAGGCATGGCTGGGCCGCTGGGCGATATGCACGTCGAACAACAGCTCGTAATGTTTTGTGTCTCCACCGGCATGCTTCATAGCTGCTAGCCCCAGACTCTCCAGTGTGCAGCAGTTTTCAGTGCCTGGTACAGTATCCGTTTGAAGCGGCCGGTAGAACAGGTTCAGAGCGGGTGTGTAATTGTGGATGGCCCGGTTTGATGGATTGACCTGTGGGAGCAACGGGAGATGTTAGCGGCGCAAGTGGTGCTGCTGGCGATTGCCCTAGCACGAAAACAGATAAGACTAGGTCGTTGCGGATTAGCCGCTCCAGAAGCCTAATGCCAATTCCCAAGAATGCTGCAGTAGGGCGGTTTGATAGTGGCGGGTAGCTTGCAAAAGTTGGATGTGCTGCATGTGGCAAGTCGCGAGGTTGAAGGAAGGGTATCCTTAGGGTGAGTGCATCGAGTTGTATGTACGACATTGTCAAGAGTGCCTCGAGAAGCGTCCCAAGTTGTGCTTGCTTCTTTGTCTCTCATTTTCACGCCGCGTTTCGCTCTGCGTCTGGCAGGATGGCATGCTGGGAGAATGAAAAGGCGACGCCTCTCATCTAGCGTTAGACGGGGAGCTGGCCGAGGTGCCGGATCCAGTAGGTGCGCCGTCTCTGGTTGGCCAACAAGGAGGGAAGAAAGCCGACGGCTGCTGCTTTGTACACCTTGCCGATATCAGCTGGCGCTGTCGTTGCAGAGCCATCAACATTCCACGATAATGACAAAAAGAAAGAAAAAGGGTAAAAGAAGAGACGTAGTGGGCAAACATGCCACGACAAGCGTCTGATTTGGTGGTCCACTCAAGTTGCCTACCCGCAGCTGCTAGCTGCCAGCTGCCTCTGCTCCTTCTTCGCAGTCGCAGTCGCAGTCGCAGGAAGGAGCGACGCAGTCGAAGTCTCTGTTCTCCCGACTCCCCTCGAAACTGTAAAAGCCAAGGAAACTGGAAAATGGCGCTCCGACAGTGCGAGTACGGTGCTAACCTGGGACAGGGCGTCGTCGGTCGTGCTTTTGGACGAAAAAGTTTGAAAGGGCCGTTTCCTGATAACGAAACGATTGGCAGATTTGAATTCGAACTTCGCAGGGATGATGACGGTTGATCCCAGCCCCCTCCCACGAAGAGCAAGAGGGAGAACGCCTGTGAGCTCGAGCCGGTACCTGTGTGCATGCCTGTCAAAGCTCAATCACGAATGGCAGGGTAGGTAGGTTCCCCCGAGTCCTCCTCGCTCTCGTCGTCGCCCATGAAATGGCAGCAGAAATTTGTAGGGCCAAAAGCTTGTTGTGATCCACTTGCCTTGGAGTCTTGGACGAAGAAGAGGACCGTGCTGTTATCGACCAGGACTGTGTGGATCTGCGCAATGTCCCACATCTAAGAACCGACATGGAAGATACGTACTTTAATTTTCATAACTTTACACCAAGGTGCCCACATTTATGTCTCTGATGTCACTTACACCACACCATTCGGGAGGATGGCCTTCCTTACGGCATGTTATCCGCGATGCGCGATGACTGATGAAGAATGATGACTCTGTGTGAGAATGATTTAGCGGGAAAAAAGCTTCAACCGCTGCCACCGGGCGAGACAAGCGTCGTGGAAGCGGTCGAATGCTCCAATTGGCGTTGCATTGTTCCAATTGAGCTCGATGAGGCACTTAATGACCGTTGGGAAAGCAAAAGGAAGAGACGTCCGTTGCTGACCGCCATCCATCAGTCCGTCGTCCATCCATCCACCCCGTTCATGCGGTACGAAAAGTTCAACCTCGTGCAGCTCAAAAACTACGGTAGGGTGGTGGAAGAAAAGGTATGGGGAAGCATCAGCACGCTCCAGCAGGTGAGCCCGAGGCGACGCGAGAGACGACACGAGACGGGGCCATGGCCGCCGACCGACTTCTCGTCGGCTTTGGGCCCTTAGAGAGCAGTGTCGTCATCAGCTGGCCGCGGGTCAAAAATCGCGCAAGCCGTTCTTCCTATTTGCCTGTGCAAGTCTCGGAGATCCCAGGGAAGGAAACGAAGCGGAAGGGCCGTTGGGAAACGAAAGAGAAAAAGGACGCATCAATCGGCTAATCCAATAGTGAAGAGGGCCAGGCAAGGTGGTACGGAAAACCAAATGTCAACAGGTACGTGACGATGAAGAAGAACTTACCTTAGGATTACCTACAAACCCGCTTCGCTTCCACAGCTCCTCGGTAGTCAGCCCAGAACAGGGTACCACCAAGACCAGGTAGCGTTGCCCAATATTGTACGTACCTACCTACCTGACATGATGTGAGGCCCCGGCCTGAGTAAGAGAGACTGATGGGTGTGTGTGTGTGCGCGTGTGTGTGTGGCCGTCGTGCCGCCATATCGGCGACTCCACAAGCTCGTGGAGAGGTGTGCTAACTTCTAAGGCATGTCGATTTTTCGCTTCCTACTCCCCACGTTCGATGAGCGAGGTATCACCGACGCCGCAGCGAGCCAATGGTAAGCCTCGGATTGGTGGAGAGGCGAAGTCCAAGATGAAAGTGAGTGAGCAAGAGAAAAACGAAGGGAAAAAAAAATCGTTAGTGCAAGAAACCAATTCACCCAATAAAGGAGCGACCAGCAACCAGCAACGCGAAAAGAAGGGGAAAAAAAAGCAAGTGGATCACCTTCCCACTCTAACCAAAACCCCACTTGGCTCCCACCTCTGGGCCACTTGCGGCCCATCTTTTCTACCCAGGTACCTACCTACCTGCTGGCCTCCCCATGTTCACGCCTGGGAAACCTGCACCTTACCTTGTCCTCGAAACCGTAGCCCGGCGAGCCCATGTGGAGTATTGTACTTTGTTACTCGCGAGATTACCTCGTGCATTCCGCTCCCGCACTGTGGCTCTCACTGATTAGTCTCTGTGTGTTTACAGATGGAGGAGATAACGCAGGGGTCCCAGGGCCGTCCGTGGTTTGTTTATACTGGGCCGTCTGTTTCCGAGAGCTTTGCCCATGTGTCATCCCATCCCCATCCCATTCTCGTCCGCGTAGCTGCAGTGGACGACAAAGCGGAGGGAAACAACACGCACCAAAGCTCTGGGAGTTCTGCACAAGTTTAGGCTGGTTAGTGTTGCACAACAATATACGGGCTCTTTCCCCCCTTCTTTTCTTCCTTCTTGCTGGCCAAATTCTCCCTCATCACTTGCACGTCGCTCACTCATCGTTCTCTGCTTGCGGCCATTCTGGCTCATGGCTCGCCTAGGGGCCGCCGTATCCAACCAGACATTTGCGCATCCTATCACCGTACCGTTGCTTTCAATCTGATTCGTACTGTGCTCTGATAGAGTACCTTGCCCCCCCCCCAGCTCAATGTACTCCAATACTTTATTCAGATAGAGCCTGCAGAACGTACCTTGCACCATCAATCCTTTCCCTGGTCTGGCCGATTTTCAATGGGCCCCTCACCCCAGTCCCACGTCCATGTCAATCCTGTCCTGTCCTGGTCTGGTTCTGGCCCTGTCGTTCTCCCAAGCAAGTCCTCGTCCTTGCCGTGCTGTCACCTTGGAGAGTAGCGCGCTGGGTACTGTAAGGTCGACTGACTGGTTTCTCTGGGTCTGGTACCTGGTTGTTGTTCCGGTTCTTGTTGTTGTTGCTTGCTGGCTGGGTTACAAGGTACCATGAACCGATCAACAATGCTTGTAGCTTCTCCAACTAGTGTTGCTTTCTCCGCGACCTCGCCAAGCAGGTCCCTAGCTACCTTGAACCTTGCCTCGACCTTACCTCACCTTCCTTGCTATTCGTCCGTTCCTTTGCTTTGCCTTGCCTTACCTCACCTCACCTTTCCTTGACGGGAGGAGGACCTCACGTTCTGCCTGCCCTGCTCTGCTCTGCTCGCCCGGCTTGCTGATCAGAAGAAAATGGAGACGAGTTACTCACTGCGTTGGACCATGCGCTTGCCTTGCCCCCCATCCCTTACCACTTCTCCATCATGCCGTACCGCTACCGCCACCGCTGCCACCGTCGCGCCGCTCTTTCCTCGCTGTTTTGATGTGGGCGGACTAATGCCGTCGCTTGCGGGTACGTAGTGGGGATCCCGATTGGGATTGACTTTCCTCTCTCTCTCCAGGTCCCAAGGCAGGTGCGGACGCTGGACGCTGGACATCGGGACTGCAGTCAGTCGCGCCGGATAGCTCGCTCCCATGCTCCACGCCCACGCCCACACCCACACCCACGTTCACGTCCCACGCCCACGCAGCTTTCTCCATTGCGTCTGCCGCCTGCACACACACCCTCCTCCCACGTCCCACGTCCCAGTAGTCGCCTCTCTGACTGCTGTTGTTCGTGTGGCTCTCTCAGTCTCTCGCTCACTCCTACTACGGCTCGTTCCTCTTAAGTAGCGAGGCTTCCTCCCGCCTCTACCGGAGTTCCCTTTCCCTTTCTCTTTTTCCCATCACCCACGAAGGCTGCCTATATAGATTGCCCTTCACAATTCGTGTGGTGCTCAACCTCTCCCTCATCTCTCCACTCCCCCCCTCATCACCTTTTCCTACGCGTTATCCTGCGACCTCACCAAACCAGTATTCCTAGGCCCGTCCTACGAAGAAGAACAAGCAGCGCCTCGTCGTATTCCTCGGACTCACCCTGCTGTCTCAATCTCTATATCCGCGACAACCCACCTACCCGCGCATAATAAGCTTGAGCAGAGCTTGTCTGTCTCGCAACCACCGCAATGGCTGACTCCAACGCCACCGCGGCCCCTGCTCTTAGCACGCCCATTGAGAGCCATAAGTTCGATGAGAAGGAACGCCCCGTCGATGCCCCTCCCGCCAACCCCAAGGCCGAGGTCGACGAGGAGGAGGATGAGGATATTGACGCCCTGATTGAGGACCTTGAGTCCCAGGACGGTCACGTTGACGAGGAGGAAGAGGGTACGTTTCTGGTCTTGCTTGCCCAAGCGGAGCTTTCACAGCGCGAGTTGTGTCTCCTCTTGGGCGCTTCAACCCCCCGTCTCCAAGACATTTTGCTGACAGCTTCTTTGCAGAGGAAGGAACACCCGGCATGGGCCGTGTTGTCCCCGAGGAGCAGCTCCAGACCGACACTCGTCTCGGTCTGACAGAGCAGGAGGTTCTCAACCGTCGCCGCAAGTGGGGTCGCAACGAGATGGCTGAGCAGAAGGAGAACTTGATCCTCAAGTTCTTCATGTTCTTCGTTGGTCCTATCCAGTTCGTCATGGAGGCTGCCGCCGTCCTTGCTGCTGGTCTTGAGGACTGGGTCGATTTCGGTGTTATTTGCGGTCTTTTGCTGCTGAACGCCGTCGTCGGTTTTGTTCAGGAATTCCAGGCCGGATCTGTAAGTCAACAACGCCCCACATCGCTGGCACGCGTTGTCAAGGCTTTCACCATGTCACTTTGCTGACAGCTCCCACTCTAGATTGTCGCCGAACTCAAGAAGACTCTTGCTCTCAAGGCTGTCGTTCTCCGTGACGGTACCCTGAAGGAGATTGAGGCCCCCGAAGTTGTTCCTGGTGATATCCTCCAGGTTGAGGAGGGTACCATTATTCCCGCTGATGGCCGCATCGTTACCGAGGATGCGTTCCTCCAGGTCGACCAGTCCGCCATCACTGGTGAGTCTCTGGCCGTCGACAAGCACCGCAACGACAACTGCTACGCCTCCTCTGCCGTCAAGCGTGGTGAGGCTTTCGTTATCGTTACCGCTACCGGTGACAACACCTTCGTCGGTCGCGCTGCCGCCCTCGTCAACGCCGCCTCAGCTGGCTCCGGTCACTTCACTGAGGTGTTGAACGGCATTGGTACCATTCTTCTGGTCCTTGTCATCTTCACTCTGCTTATCGTCTGGGTTTCCTCCTTCTACCGCTCCAACGGTATTGTCGACATCCTTCGCTTCACCCTCGCCATTACCATCATTGGTGTCCCCGTCGGTCTCCCCGCCGTCGTCACCACCACCATGGCCGTCGGTGCCGCCTACCTCGCCAAGAAGAAGGCCATTGTTCAGAAGCTCTCCGCCATCGAGTCCCTTGCCGGTGTTGAGATTCTCTGCTCTGACAAGACCGGAACCTTGACCAAGAACAAGCTTTCCCTGGCCGAGCCTTACACCGTCGCCGGTGTCGACCCCGAGGACCTCATGCTCACTGCCTGCTTGGCTGCTTCTCGCAAGAAGAAGGGTATGGATGCCATCGACAAGGCTTTCTTGAAGTCGCTGCGCTACTACCCCCGCGCCAAGTCTGTCCTCTCCAAGTACCAGGTCCTTGAGTTCTTCCCCTTCGACCCCGTCTCCAAGAAGGTTACTGCCCTGGTTCAGTCCCCCGCCGGTGAGCGCATCACCTGCGTCAAGGGTGCCCCCCTCTTCGTTCTCAAGACCGTCGAGCAGGACCACGAGATCCCCGAGGAGATCGACCAGGCCTACAAGAACAAGGTTGCCGAGTTCGCCACCCGTGGTTTCCGCTCCCTCGGTGTTGCCCGCAAGCGTGGTGACCATGGTGCCTGGGAGATTCTCGGAATCATGCCCTGCTCCGACCCCCCTCGTCACGATACCGCCCGCACCGTCAACGAGGCCAAGTCTCTCGGTCTGTCCATCAAGATGTTGACTGGTGACGCCGTCGGCATTGCCCGTGAGACTTCCCGCCAGCTCGGTCTCGGCACCAACATCTACAACGCTGAGCGTCTTGGTCTCGGTGGCGGTGGTGACATGCCCGGTTCTGAGGTGTACGATTTCGTTGAGGCTGCCGATGGTTTTGCCGAGGTCTTCCCCCAGCACAAGTACAACGTCGTCGAGATCCTTCAGCAGCGTGGTTACCTCGTTGCCATGACTGGTGACGGTGTCAACGACGCCCCTCCCTGAAGAAGGCCGACACTGGTATCGCTGTCGAGGGTGCTTCTGACGCCGCTCGCTCCGCCGCCGACATTGTCTTCCTTGCCCCCGGTCTTGGTGCTATCATCGACGCCTCAAGACTTCCCGCCAGATTTTCCACCGCATGTACGCCTACGTTGTCTACCGCATTGCCCTGTCCATCCACTTGGAGATCTACCTCGGCCTTTGGATTGCCATCCTCAACCGTTCCCTGAACATCGAGCTCGTCGTCTTCATTGCCATTTTCGCCGACATCGCCACTCTGGCCATTGCCTACGACAACGCCCCCTTCTCCAAGAGCCCTGTCAAGTGGAACCTCCCTAAGCTTTGGGGTATGTCCGTTCTCCTCGGTATCGTCCTCGCCGTTGGTACCTGGATTACCGTCACCACCATGTACGCTCACGGCCCCAACGGTGGTATCGTTCAGAACTTCGGTAACCTCGATGAGGTCGTCTTCCTCCAGATCTCCCTGACTGAGAACTGGCTCATCTTCATCACCCGTGCCAACGGCCCCTTCTGGTCGTCTATCCCCTCGTGGCAGCTGGCTGGCGCCATCCTTGTCGTCGACATTCTCGCCACCTGCTTCACTATCTGGGGTTGGTTCGAGCACGGCCAGCAGACCTCCATTGTCGCCGTCGTCCGTATCTGGATCTTCTCCTTCGGTGTCTTCTGCGTCTGCGCTGGTGTATACTACCTCCTCCAGGACAGCGCTGGATTCGACAACCTCATGCACGGCAAGTCACCTAAGGGTAGCCAGAAGCAGCGCTCACTCGAGGACTTCGGTAAGTTTTATAATAAACCCCCCACTACCCCACAATGCGTCCAGTTACAGAATGGCGGCTAACCGTTTCATCAGTCGTGTCCCTGCAGCGTGTCTCTACCCAGCACGAGAAGTCACAGTAAAGAGGATTTCCTGGGCAGAGTCGGGCTTGGCCATGACGTTACGACATGGCTACGCTCCGTCCATTCCGCAGGACTCTCTTCCTGGGCCTGATTGACTCTGGCCCCTAATGAGACCGGAAGAGATGCCGGCTTGTGCCCACGACATTCATCTTTCTTTATGTTTAAAATTGTACGATGTTAACCTCATCGGTAATTACTGTGATCAAGTTAAGGGGAGGGAGAGAATACCCTAGTGCGCGCTATAGACCTAATACAAATTCGTAAAATAAGTAAACTGCATGTCCCATTCGTTATGGTGCGTTTTGAGCTTTTGGCATGTTTTCAATAGGTTAAATCTTGCGCTTCAATGGCTTGAGGCAATGTTGAGAGATGCTCTTCGTGGCAGCTAGTCTCTTGCAGCTTTGACCGTCCAGGCGAACTTCGGGGTTTTTTTTCCCCACTGATATGGTCATGAATTCAAGGGGTTACTCGAGCGATTTTTTTATTTAATTGAGTCACGTGATTTACTGAGGAACAACAACGTCCTTGGAGGTATCCAGCTCTTCGTGTCTTCTCAGGTCCATGGGGCGGTCAAGCAGAGGCACAACGTAGGGATCAAACGTCTTCCAGTAGGGGTTCTCGAGGTGGTACTTTTGGCTCTGTGGTGGCCACTGGTTAGCAACTTGGTTCGAGTGGTCTCGCATATAGAATATCCCCCGTCGAGAAGGTGTGTCTGGTTGTCGTTTTGATGCGGGCAGGACGTGGGAGTGGGACTCACAAATTCGGTCTCGAAGCGCTCAACGATGGTGAAGGACCTTGGGTCGTGGACGTCCTGCATGACGAACCAGCTGACGGTCTCGCGGTCCTGGGAGTAGACGCGCGAGGCCTCGATAAGCTTGGCCTTGAGACGGTCGACCGAGTCCGGGTGGTCGTTTGCGTGGAGATGGACGGTGATTGTGTAAACCATCGTTGCTGTTATGGTTGCGGCAGCTGTCTGGAGGAGGCTGAGAGTTGGTTGGGGGGGGAAGGGTTCTCGATTGGCGGTTGACTGGAGCGGATTGAGGCCGTGTGG